>KE157232.1:0-15638 GCA_000411055.1 Leavenworthia alabamica
TTATTTGAGTTTATGTTGAGAACCTAGTTGTGACTAGGTATAATTTGAGATTTAATGTTCTGAGTTATTTTGGAATTATTTATTTATTGAAGTTTAAAGACTTAGTTATTTTGTTAGTAGGATAATCCGGAATCTAGAACCGATAAGTATGGGATTATCGGTTGGTTAATAAAATTTTTTTTAATTTAGCGGTTTTGAGTCTAGAGAACCGGGTTGGGGTGTTTCATTTATGAAAATAATTTATAATTTATATTAATAAATATTAATTTTGAAATTAAGTAAAAGATATATTCTATAGAAACAATAGCATTTTAGATTCTAATATGAGCATATATCATGCTTTTATTTTATTTCAGCAATTTTAGCTTAAAAAACTCTTCTCTACTGATGTCATTGTCACTAGAGTAGTTAGTAAAATTCCAAAATCAATATTTAGATAACAATCAATATTTACAAACCAGAGCCGGTCCTGATAATTTCAGGTCCATAAGCAAAAAAAAGTTTTTGGCCTATTAACAACTAAAATACTAAAAAAAATATATTCCTAAGAATTGAACTCAAGACTTGAAACCTACTAAATTAAGCATTTACAACTAGAGCTATATGTGTTTTTGCATTAAAATTGGCCCCTAAAGTTATTATAGATATTGGCAGCTCTAAGCAGCTGCTTGATCAGCTTGCATTCAGAACTGGCTCTCTACAAACACAAGAACCTCGATAGGTGTTAAAATCACATGCAATATTCTTAACTTTGAGTTAAATTCATCTAAATCAACATCCGATGAACTACCATAAAAAAAAGTATTATGAAAATTAGAACAATTTTCTCTTAATTCAATTGCATCAAGTAACTTCACTTCAACAAATTATATAAAAAACCAAAAAACACTCTAAAATGTTTTCATTTCCTCAAATATACTTCTAAAAAAAATCAATTGTCATATTCACAACAACAAAAAAATTTCAATTTTAAAAGTATCCTCAGGTGTTTGGATTATTTCAACATGACTATTTTCATTAAAGTATTTTTCCTAAACCTCTAACGTTTACTTAGAAATATAACATCAACATACATATCAACATCAATACTTTTAGCTATATTTATAGCTCACTTGTAAGTTCTTACTCACCAAGTTAATAATAGCAAATAAAATCTCAATCCAAATAACCAACCTAAATAAAAACTTAAAATTTTTAAGTGCATCAATCAAACTTTCAATTTTGCTTTTGGATAAAGCATGATCACACAAGGTAATATTATTATAGTAAAATTGGCGTTATATGAAGAATTTGACATATTATGACCTTCACCTTTTTGATTCGACTCTCCTATAGTGTATTATACAGTTTTTTATCATAAAACATGTGATATATTTTAGTAAAATATTACATCTCTTGTTAGAGCTCAAAAATTTGGTTGATATACATTATACTCATTTCTGCATTATGATCTTTCGTCATATATATATATTCAAGGATGATAAAAAAAATATTTGTCTCTTTAATAATATACTTGTAATAGAAAACTTAACAAGGGAAAACAGAAATCAGTCATTGAGATGTTTTTAGTAAAAATTGTTTGAACTTAAAAAATTCCTATTAATAATTTAGTTAATGATTTTTCAATTAAATCCTCTAATTTATCTGATGTTACAAGTACCATGGAAAATTGGGAATCCTTCCAAATATTCTTTTCATAATCAGACAAAAACACCTAACATGTATTTAGCCGTTGGAAATTTAAACTTTCATAAGTTTACATTTTAAAATTTTAGAAAAATAATATTGTTTTCATTGATTCCTAGGTCTCTCTCTTAACGGCTCTCTTTTGCCAGCTGTTGAAAATTTGAAACGTCACTTCTCTTTTTTTCTTCTAATAAAGTTAAATTTCAATTCACCCCAAAACTTCTTAAAGGTTTTAATTAACCAATTATTGAAATGGAGCTATATGATAATATAAAAATGTAAGTAGCCATATCAGGATATTAATAAACTAAAGGGACCTATTTCTGTTCCTAATAGCATTTTAAAAAAGTTTGATCTTCTCAGAATTTGAAATTTTGAATTTCATCTATCTCTCTCTCAATTTGAAAATCTCTCTTCTCTTTCTTGCGTCTGTTTCAGTTTCTTCACTAAATGGGTTGTTGTCTCAGCAAGAAGACCTCTTCGTCTTCTCCCATTGATGGATCTTGTTCTGTAAAACCACCAGATCTGAACAAATCCGCCATTGATAAACCTATGAAGATTGATACTAAGGAAGCACCAGAGAAGCTCGAAGTAGAAGAATCAAAACCAAAGAATGATGAATCAGAGCTAAAAGATAATGAAAAACCAAGGAAAGAAGTGTTCGTGATAAAACACCAAAGGAGCTATGAGAAATCGAAGACTACAACAGATCCGGAGGATTCTTCTGTTTCCGATGAGAAATCAATTGGTTCGAATCCTAATCCAGTCGATGTAGATGCTATATTGATTCAATGTGGGAGATTAAGCCGGAGCAACTCAGGTGCCGCGAAGACAAGGAGATACTCTGGATCTAAAAGGAGCTTTGATTTTGACCAAAACGGTGAAGCGGAGGAGGCAGATGCTGAAGACGGTGAAGAAGAAGAAGCTAATCGGAGAATTCATCGACAACGTCACCGTGGAGGAGATTCACCACGAGATCGGAGAAGACGAACTCCGAGTAGAGAAAGGGACGATTCAAAGAGCTATAGGTCAGGGAGTAAGGAGAGAGGTAGTGGTGGTGGTAGTAGAAGAGTTAGTAGATCTCCAGGAAGAAGATCAGAGCTAAACCTCAACCCTAACC
Source organism: Leavenworthia alabamica (assembly GCA_000411055.1). NCBI lineage: Eukaryota > Viridiplantae > Streptophyta > Magnoliopsida > Brassicales > Brassicaceae > Leavenworthia > Leavenworthia alabamica. Next base: position 2,807 of record KE157232.1, read on the forward strand.
CTAATTCATGCGCCGCCGGCAGTGGCAGTTCTGTAAATTCAAATAACAATAAACCTGCTAAATTTGTATCTGTTCCTGCAACTGATAAGGCTACAAGCAACAATGGAGATGCATCTGTTAAACGTATTGCTGTTAAGAGAAACGTAGGTAAAGCTGCATCTCCGAGGTCACAGTCACCGGCAAGAGCTGCGACTCAGCCTTCACCATCAAAGCTTAGCAGGAAAACAACAGAACATTCTCCTTACAGGAGGAATCCATTGGGAGAGATTGATACAAACACTGTGGCACTTCCACTTTCTCAAGGTGATAAACTGAGTTCTGGTAATGTTAATTGCAACAAGAAGATGATGAACAAAGACAATGAATTGATTAAAGAATCTAGTAACTTCATGAATCAGGTATTGTTAGAATCAATTGAATTAAGAGACTTAACTGTTTTATATATGTTCTCAAGTTTATAAATATTTTTGTGTTTTCAGAAATCGAATACGAAAACCGCTCCAATCCGCAGATCCATAAGCCCGAACCGTCCCACCAAAGAGATAGTGGAAGAGAGTAAGATAGTATTATCATCTGGAACTGAATTAGTTAAGCCTCAAATGATGAGTAGAAGCAGATCATTAAGGAAATCGCGTGATTTCGATTTCAGTCCTGAAGCATTACTCTCAAACAATAACAGTAACAATGCAACAGCAGGATCAACAATCCCATCTTACACAGCTTTGTTATTAGAAGACATTCAAAATTTTCATCAGAAGAGTGTTAATGTTATTAACAATGTTAATAATAATACCAAGGCTTGTTCTATTGTTGCTGATCTTAACTCGTCTACAAAACAAAGAACTGAAATCAGTTTCACATCTGCAGCAACGAAGAAAGCGGATCTAATGGAACCAAGTTTTGAGAAGTATGTTACTGTTAAGAGAGGTGGTTCATCATTAGAAGACATGGAAGAGCAAGAATCTTCAGGGAGTAATAGTTACACAGGAAGTAGTTGCGTGGTACAGCGACAAGGATCGAGGGAACCGAACTCAGCTGAATCGACGGATCGAGTGAGTATGAGGTTAAAGAAACAAGAACGTGATAAGAGTCCACTTGGTGTTGGAGACAAAAGAGTAGGTGTTGTTGATTCTTCGTCTTCAAGCAAAGGTGTGTTGTTCAGACAACAACAACTCGTGTTGCTGTAGTTTCAATGTAATAATTTGATTCCTTGTTTGTTGCTGTTTCTTCTATTATTGGTTGAACTTTTGTAATCAATTTGATCGTTTCAAATTTTCAATTCGAATATTTCTTCTTTATGGTTATATTTAGATTTTTGATAATTATCAAAATACCACTAAATCTAGTTTTCATTTCAAATTTATTATTAAAATTGATTTACGACAAAATTACTATTTAATAATTTAATTAAATTAGAATTGAATTCTATTTGGATATTATAAAAAATTGCATAAGCTCAATACACTGAACCCTAACCTTAAATATTAATTCTTAAATCATAAATAATAAATATTAAATGCAAACATTAAATTCTAACTTTAAATACTAAACTTTAATTTCTAAACAATAAATAATAAACACAAATATTAAATATTCATTCCTAACCTTCAATAAAAAAAATAATTTTTAATAAAACTAATATTTATATCCAATTAGATAATTAATATAATGTTGTCTGATAAAGTAGATGAATAGTAATAGGGAGAATTAAAAAAAAAAATGACCAATTCTTATTTATTAATAGTAAGAGAGATTGTTTGTGGAGCTTTATTAAATTATTGGGTGGAAGAATTTATAGTATATGAAGGTTTAAAATTTAAACCAGTGTAGTGAATATGATTAACATCAATTTATAAGATGCAGATAAATTTTTTTAATATATAAGTCAAATTGTATATATGATAATAGAGTGTAGTATTTATTGAAGAGTTGCAAGGTTTTGGATATTAAATCATAGATGTTAGGAAGTGTGCAAAAACATTTGGCCATTGCTATTCACAAATTTTTCATTATTCGTGATTTGTTTTGTTATAACTCAATAATTAATATTGTTGTTCCTTACTATTCAAAAATTTTCTAACAAAATCAATAGATGATATAACCGCCCTGGGCGTTTGGATCGGATCTTTCGTAATTCCGAAAACTGACCCGATTATATTGCTCCGATAATCGATCTATTTCCGAGTAATATTCCGATCAGAAAGAATTTTTTTAAGAATCTGGTTTTTGGATCGGATCGGTAATCGGATTCCGAACTCCGATCCGATTTTGACACTTTTTTCTTCTTTTTATTCTCTTTTCTTCTCTTCTTTTAGTTTTCTTTGTAAATCTAAAGCTTTTTTGTTGTAGACCTGGTGTCTTAGACCAATATGAAGAAGGAGGTGCAGAAAACAAATTACAGATGAAGAAGACGAACGGCGCTAGTATTAGCCATTAGGGCTTAGAAGTTTTCAAGAAGAGAAAATTACGAAATTACCCTTCATTACTATGGGAAAACTTCCTTCTACACGTTTGGCTCGGTTCGAACACACTCCCAGCCATTAATTGTTAAACTAAAACTGGACCAATATAACTTCTTGTATTTTTTATCGTATAATATATATATATATATATATCTTTAAGTATTTAAATTTGTTTATTTTAAAAAATCTTTTCCAAATAACCCAAATAAAAAAAATTCGGATTCATTTCGGATTTTTGTTTTGTTCCGAATAACCCAAGTTCCCAAAAAAAAAAATCCGATCCGATCCGATATCCGATTTAAAATCCGTTCGGTAAAATTTTTTTCTACTGAATAAACCGAATCCAAAAAACCCGAACAATCCGAATGCCCAAGGCGGGATGATAATATTAACTAAAGAACTAAATTAAAAAAGTATTTTTGTAAAATAACAATAAAGGTACTTCTAGTTCCTTTTTTGTCAAAGAGAAGTAAAAGCAATATTTTTTTATTTAAAACATCAATACAATATAAAGAAATATAAAATAAACTCATACTTTGTTATCATATTTATTATATATATTTTTAGTATAATTTGTTAATTATAAACTAGTCACATAATTACATTGTAGAGCGTTAGATATAAATGAAGGTATGAGAGGGTCAAAACCAAAAGGTTGATTATTCAGGTAGTTTTTTGCTAACATATATATGTCGGTGTATTGTTACTTCTTCTAGTCACATATTTATCATATATTATAAAATAACGAAGCAAATTAAACCAGCTACATAATTTTTTTTTTATGTTTTAGAAAATAGAAAAACACATGTTATTATCCTTTATTCCATGACAATACACGCACTGACGGTTTATCCCACTTTCTTGAAAAATATATTCCATCAAGTTTGGCTGTCCATCGGCGTAACTGACCACATAGAGGAATAAGTCTTACTTTTGCTTTGTATACTTCAACATCAAAAGAATACTCAAACCATATTCCCTGTCTAAGAATACAAGCCCATGTTGTTAAATTGGGTATTTCATCATGAAATCTGATAAGATATGGAGGATCATTGAAATATAGTTTTTGTATGCCTAAGTCGTTGTCTTTGGAACGACAATGAACTTCGAGAACACGACCAGGACCAAGTTGGTTATAAATTTCTACCTGGTTTTTTTTGCAAGCTTCATTCAGCCAAAAATTTGTAGCAGTAACCATAAGAAAAAGTATTAGATAATTCATATTTATTTTAAACATAACTAGATTAAAGAGATATTTATATAATAAAATTATATATAGTAAAATAATAATCATGTAATGAATAACTATAAATATGTAATATCCACACCATAGTCATCATTATGAGTCAAAAGAAATAAAATATTTACTGTTATTATATTTTTATTTGTTCATATAAAAGATTTGCTTCTAAACATAAATATTTAGTCAACTCAAATATTTGCTGGTAAAAACCAAATATTTACTGAAACAAAATATTTTTTTTAAAATATTATGTCAGTCAAAGATATGCTGCCAAAAACAAATATTTAGTCAATCAAGAGATTTTTATGTCAAAAAATGTTCATTAAGAGCATGAATTTAAAAATGTAATTAACTAAACTAAATAAAGTGACTACACAAAAATATCTCATTATAAGTTTATAACCGTAATAGAATGATAAATAGACTACCATCATCTATATCTAAGTTCTACTTGATTTACTTAGTGGTAAATTTTGAAAGAACTTAAAAAACATGTAACTCAATATGACATCACATACATCTAATCCATAATCCTTATAAATCATTCTACCAAAAGCTTCGTAACTGGTTTTAGTCATTTTTAATAATTCTATATCCATTTTACTTATCAACTAAAAACAACCATCTATTATTTTTAAATATCCAATTTCCGAAAATAAAAATTACTTTCTACATTGAAGAAAATCAATAAAAGAATAACGTGCAAATCCAAATGAAAAATTAATTTACTTTTTGAAGTAGATGAAGATGAAGGCTTAGAAAAATCAAATTTTTTTGTTGCATCACTTAGGTTTTATAAAAAAACTTAAAAATTGTGGGGTAATGTTTGGGTTTTAAAAAAAAACAATTAAACAAATCTGTGGTGGTGTCACGGTCACTAAAAAATTAATCTACTAAGAATTTAATGAAAATAACACTAGAATAAAAATCTGTGGTAACTAAAAATAATTTGTTTATAGATGAAAAATCTGTCATTAGTAAGAACAAATTTACACTAATTCAAAATGTTCGCCTAGCAATTAATTATTTATAATTAGATCAACAAATTAAATAAATGTGTCATAATCATTGTGAAAACTCTGCGAACTAAAATAAAAATATACAACAAAAAAACTGAGGTAAAATAAAAAATCTATACAAATAACCAAAATCTGTCATCATTATCTCAAATTTACAAAACAAAAAAATGCAATAAAAAAAAAAATCTGCCACCATTATGTTATGCAAATCTACCATAAAAATAAAATCTACGTTAAAAATCTACGGTATAAAATTAAATCTGTCATTCAGAAAAATCTATTATAACTTTGAGCCGCAGATTTATCTGCAGTAGCAAAATTGTAAATATAATGTATTTTTTCAAGAGAACAACAAAATGCTGATGTGACATTTTTTAATAATGATATTTTCATAAATATTTTTTTTAACACATGGTGTAACATACCTAATTCTGGTATATGGTGGTGCATGAGAAGAGATTTAAAAAGTTTGATTTATCTACCAATGTTACCAAAATGTACTTATCTTCTCAGCCAATCATCCCATCATAACTTTGTAGTTAAACATGCTTATCATGGAGTATTATTAGGATGGATGACCTATCGGGAAGTGATTGTTGGTATTATGTGAGTGAGGCCAAAACAAGTTAAAAACCGTTCATCACATGTTGTGTAAGTGTTGATAACCGGGCGTAACGAGTTCAAACCGTTCATCACACAATTTGAGAACTAAAACGTGAATTGAGAATCTGAGAAATAATAATTTGTGAATTGAGAACATATAGTTAATTGAAATGAGAATCAATCACTCTTGTCTACGAAGAACCCAATAGACGGGAAGATTGCCCACTCAGTATGTTTTATATACTGATAGCGCCATTTGTGTGCGCAGGTAAAGGAAAAGAGAAAATCTGAGTGCGAGTTTGTGGGACTGCAACTGCGAGGCGATGGTATACCAGTTGTCATGTTTGTTGTTAGTTATTTTCTAAGTTGTTTTGAGAAACTATATGTGTATAGATAAATTTGAGATTTGAATGTTGGTGTTAAGTTTGATTTTATTATTTACTGGAGTTTTATGAGACTTAGTAATTTTGTTTAAATAAATTAATCCGGACTTTAGAATCGATAAGTATGAGATTATCTGTTAAGTAATAAAGTTTTTAAAAATTAGCGGTTTTGAGTCTAGAGAACCGGGTTGAGATGTTTCATTTGAGATATTAACCGAACATGTTATTGAGTACCAGATGGTTTATTTGGTTTCGTAGAGTAGATTGATCGATCCTGGAAAAGTTGGTTGATTTATGACATTGGACCGAATATACCGAATTGTACATGTAATGCTCGTGTTCTAGAAACAGAAATTTTGAGTTTGAGATTAATATTTTGGAGAATCAAATTAAGAGTCATTTTATGTTGTGCGGATTAAATATCGGATGTGGTTTAATGTTGTGAAGCTGATTTGAAGTTAATATTAAACAGTGTGAGAATTAATTAATTTTTGGTTTAATATTAATTATTTGGTGTAATTAAATGAACCAGAAGTAAACAATAGAACTATCTAACTCCTAAAAATCACATAAACCCAAACTTTGTGATAATTTTCGTGCCCACCTTCGAAGAGAGAAAGAGAAAGGCTAAGTGTTGTTGAAAATGTTTTTTGCACATAAAGATGATGCAGACAGAACCGATATGTCAAGACAGAAATAATGTTTGATATAGCAAAATGATCCCAAAAAAGGGAAATTTTTTTGGAGTTGTATGTAAATCTTCGATCTAGATTTTTCAATATACAGACCTTGATTTGAGTTCATATTATAATAGTTATTCGCGATTTACTAAGATACTCTGCTGCAGACACAAATCTAGACAAGCGTGGATACAAGGCGAGATCCCGAAAGCATTCCGATCAGCCTTATATTTTAAGGATAGTGTCAGGACATATGAAGCTTGGATTTCAATGGTGTAGCTTGGATTTAGACTGTTAGATTTCAATTCGTGATTCAGTCTTTGAGGAGGATTGTTTCTGTTATTTTATAAAATCTTCTAATTTATGTATAATGTTGATTTGTTGATATTGTTGGCGGAGATTAGATTTAAAAGAGTTGTTTTGCTGTAGAAAATTCAAAGATACGGTCTTAGATGATTGTATTATACTCTTTTAGGCCTGATTCGCTCATTAGAGTTGTTGTATTGTTGAAACTCGAGCGTATGAACTGTTGGTGTTGGATCTCTTTAATTTTGTGGACATGACAGCTGTAATTAATTTCTAAAAACCTTAATTCTTCCACCAGAGTATTCATGAATTTTTCAAAGTGAGTGCAAGACCATAGAATTATTTCATAATATAGTAAATAATTTAATATATTTTTTCTGTAAACTAGCGATGAAAATCTTGACATCTTTTGATTGGATGTATTGGTATGATTTACATATTTCTTTGTTCTATTACTTGTCATGCTATGATCCATATTAGGAGAACAGAATTATGAGTTTTCCTAACTCATAACAACTTACAACAATATAATAAAAATAAATATATTATGTTAAATATGTACATATTACTGGGATAATTTGAAGTAAAGGATATCTATATAAATTTGGCCAATTATATCTTTTTGAAAATGATATTTTTCCTATATTAAAAATATTATATATTATTTACATATATAATATTTATATGTAAATAAGTTTTCAATAATTAATAAATATAAAAATTAATCAAATCACTTTGGATTACATCTGCCAAATGGCTAAGCAGCAGATTAATCGGCAAATTGGATATTGAGAACCAGCATCAACCTATATAAGAGAGGTTGATTGTTGAATTTTATTAAATTTTCGGGTGGAAGTTTTATATAAGATGAAGGTTTAAAGCAGATTAGTGAATATGATAACATTAGTTTATTATACAAAGATTAAAATTTTAAAATGTATATGTTGAACTGTCCGAAGTCTGAAGATGTTTTTTTTTTCCTCCTGATAAAAAATATCACTCTTGTAGAATTAAAAGTATACATCTAAATTATATATAAATATATAGAAAAGAGCATAACCGTTCGCTTGGATAGAGGTCTGCTTAGCAATCGGTGGTCCTGATTGGTTACAATCTCTCTCATTAAGTCTGAAGATGTTTATGATAACAAAAATGAAAATAAGATTAATTAGAAAATAAAGTTTGATACATTATATCTCTCGCCTACAAACCTCAATCTGAATTTCAACAACTGAGTGCATGAGGCACTTCTCTTTGTTACAGAGACTGTGCTGAAATATATAATTTATTTAAAAAACTTATATTTGTAGAATCATCATATAGGTAACTGTGTTCTAAAAACAGATGCATTTATATTAATAAAATTTATTTTTTTATTATTCAAAACATTGATACAATATATATAAATATAAAGTAATCACATGTTTTGTTATTTTATATTTTTATATTTTACTAAACATAGAAGCAAAAGAAACTAGTACACTTTATTCCATGACAATACGCGCTTCGACGGAACACCAATTTCTCCAGCGTAATATATCCCATCACTTTTGGCTGTCCATATGTGATTTTGAGCACAACTCTTTGAAGTTGTAGTGTATACGTTAACATCGGAAAAATAAATTCCCTGTCTAAAATTACAATACCATTTTATTATACCAGAAATACCCTCATGGACTTTAATGATATATGGATAAGCATGGAAATCTAATTTTTGTACGCCAAAGTCTTCTTTTTCACTAGAACGACAATGAATTTCGAGAATACGACCAGGACCAAGTTCATTAATAATAAAGACCTCATTTGGTGGACAAGACTGGCTATAACTCAAACCGAAATTCGTAATAACAACAATTATAAAAAATATGAGATGATTCATTTTTTTATGATTAAAACTGGAGGAACAAGAGATTTATATAATAACAAACATATATAGTAAAATAAATATACTATAATGGATAATCATATAATATGTATAACATATAACATAGTCATTATTAAGAGTCACCATACAAGTTAAATATTTTTAGTCAAGTCAAACAATTTAGTCAAGTCAAACAATTTAGTCAAGTCAAACAATTTAGTTAACTAAAAAGATAAAAGTAACCAATATTATACTTTTGTTTTGTTAACTCAAATATATGCTGCCAAAACAGATATTTAGTCAATTCAAAGTTGATTAAATTTATAAATTGAAAATGTAATTATCCAAATGAAACATAGTAACATACTGATGTCACAAAATATCTCATTAGCACATTAATAGAATGACATATCAACTGCCATAATCTAGACTAATTCTGGCTTGATTTGCTTGAAAACACATAACAAATTATATTATGCATTTTCCAAAACATTAAAGCATAAAATTGTGAACCACAATCAAAGCTACTGACTATATTTGGGTATTTGTATTAGTAAAATGATATCTTCAACCATAACCTCAAAAAAAATGTCACCTGAAAAAAACAACATTATTGTTGGCACATCAAACCCAGTGATTGACTAAATAATCTGTTTTCAAGAGAGTATGTGAAAACACACATTGGAAAATAGTTGTGCAGCTGTTACGAAATGTAGTTACAATGATTATTATTGATTGAGGGTTTGTGTCAAGTATCTCCTCGATAGGACCTCATAGTTGGGTGATAACAATGATTATGATTTCAAATGATACTAATTTTTCATAATTCGAATATTTGTGGAACTTAGAGTTCTTATAGTCTTTTGGACGATAAGACAACAAAATAAGCTTCATAAGAAGTTATATGAAGTTTTGCATCCATTGGAAGTTTTCCTATAAACCAAAATATACATTCTATAGATAATTAGAAAGCTAGAAATGCCACTTTTCACCTCCAAGTAAAATTGGACCAAAAAATCAAGAAGTTGAAAACCAAAATATACATCCAAGTAAATATAACGCATAAAGATATTCTCATCTCATACGAATGAGATACTCAAACTCAAATAGGTCGTTTTATTTCCGAAGATAGCATAGGTTAAACTCAAATTACTTATTATGCGATAGACCAACTCAAAACTCAAAACTCAAACATGATACATAAATAAGTCTCAAAAATCAAATACAAGTGCAATCTCGGAAATAAAATTCAAAGGACAAGGACTACTCAGTCCTCCAGAGGAATCAGCTCTTCCTGCAACTTGCCATACCACTTGGAGACTTTTATCTCCATTACAGTCCCAACAGACTTTCATCTGTGGCATTTTCTTCATACGGATCACTCTAACCCGACGGTCCAAAACCTCAATGGTCTGTTCTTCTATCACCATACTTGGTATAAGGTCTATAGAAATCTCTGTGAACACTCGGTCATCTCTGGGTAAACACTTCTTTAGCATAGACACATCAAACACCTCTTTCCGATGCTTGTCGGCATAACTCTTCTGCCTATCCTGAGCCTCCTTCATGTTCAACTTAACAATCCGGATCTTCTCAGTAGTCTTCTGGACAAAGTCCTCTCACCTAACAGACTTCTCTCCCCGACTTGAGTCCAACATAGCGGGATCCTGCAAGATCTACCATACAGTGCCTCAAAAGGCGCCATGTCGATACTATCTGGATAGCTATTGTTGTAGGCAAACTCGACCAAACTCAGATGGTCAAACCAATGCCCACCCTAATCCAACACACACATCCGCAGAAGATCCTCTAAAGTCTGGATGGTCCTCTCAGACTGTCCATCTGTCTGCGGGTGATATGGAGTGCTCATGTGTACCTTAGTACCCATCTCCTTATGGAAGGCTCTCAAGAACTGCGATGCAAACCTCGAACCTCTATCTGATACAATGCTCAGCGGTACACCATGCAACTTCATGACCTCAGACACAAACTTCCGAGCCAAGACCTCTGAACCATCGGTCTTCTTGATAGCTAAGAACTGTGATGACTTGGAAAACCTATCCACAAAATCCTCCTGTCTACTGGGTTCTTTGTAGACAAGAGTGATTGATCCACAATTCACTTAACTCTATGTTATCAATTCTCAATTTACTCATTTCTCAGTTACTCAAATTTTACATTCTCAATTCTCATTTTAATTACTCAAATGTGTGATAATCGGTTTGAACTCATTACGCCCGGTTATAACCACTACTCAATATGTGATGAACGGTTTTTAACTCGTTACGCCCGAACATCACATTTTCTCGAGAAAACCGGTTTTTACTCGTTACACCCGGTTTTCCTTCTAGTCAGGCGGTTTTTACCGAACCTCTGGCTCTACAGTCCTGGAAGTAGTCTCACGTCTCCGCTTTGGCCCCTGTTGTTGAGGCACCTCGCTCCCATGACACGGCACAGAGCCCTGTCCCTGCGACTGAGGTCTCCCCGAAGCCTCCCATCTCACCAGACCCAAACTCGACATCTGACTCAAGACATCCTCAAGGAGCACAGCCCCCTCCACTAACTCCGTCACGGTGGAGCACTCACGGATGNACCGTCTAATCAATGCCTGCTCATCCTCAAACCCTCGTCCAACAAACCGTTTAAGTCTGTTGAACTCCACCTCATACTCCCTAATCGAACGTGTACCCTGCAAGAGCTCAAGAAACTCACTCTCAAGTCTATCCCGAGCCTCCTGAGGAAAATACTTGGCGTCAAATTCCCGCCGGAACTCAACCCAAGTAATGTCACCCACAATGCTTCGTCTCGCAAGGATACCCAATCACCACATATGTGCATCACCCTCCAAGTAATGCACCGCCAAATCAACCCGGAACTCCTCTGGACACCTGATCGAATGGATGTTCTGTTCTATACGGTTTCTACACTCATCTGCCTCAATCGGGTTGGCACCTCCACGAAATAACTGAGTTTCCAACCTTTGCATATGCTCCATCATCCATAGATAAGATGAAGCATCCATCTCTACACCCTGAAATCTCCTCTCGATACCGGAACAGCAACCTTCGGTATCTCGGCCTGTGGTGCAGCTGGCTCTGGAGCTGGAGCACCTGCTGGAATCCGCTCTAACAACATAGCCATTAATCCCAACACCGCTCCCATCTCCTCCGCATCTCTAGGTGCCAGAGCCTCGAGCTGCTCCGTGCCACCAACGGACTGCGCATCCCCCTCGGGCATCCCACTTTCTCTCGGGTCACTCAAGGTGCTATGCACCTCCTCGGCAACGATCCTCTGACCTCTGCCTCCCTGGCCTCCACAGCCACCCCATGCACCGCGACCTCATCCTCTGCTAGATCACGCAGAACTCACCATCTGCACGACAAACAGATCATCAAAACATAATCACAATATCAACACACTATATAGTCGTGCTACCATTCCTGACAATGGTAATATACCCAATGAGACTTACCGTGAACAATCCTACGAGGCTGAAATGATGACATACTCAAATCTACATACAGCGGATTGTCCTAGAAACAACTCCGCTCTGATACCAAATTGACACCACGACACCACTGGTCTACACTCTACATGAGTAACTCCAATAATATATAACAATAATAATACTAATACACAACATAATACAGATAATGTCAATATAAGGGACTGCATGTCCCGACACCACTATAAACACCGCCCCCGTATGTCATCTCTTGTCTCAGCCTCGGGTCCACGTGCTCCTAGCCTCACATCTTTTTACTGGCACTCAAAAAAGAGTGATCAGTATATCATAGTACTGAGTGAGGCGCTCCTCCTGACTACTGGCTCTTCTATAGAATCCGGATAGCCTAAGTAGTTCGCGTCATGTAACCTCACTGTAAAATTAAACAATAACACAATGCATAATGCTATCACAATAAAACATGGTGCACCACACAAGAATATCCTGACATATCCGGTACCCACACCAAATACATCGCCACAACAATAGCAACACATGAACAATATCACATAAACACATAACCGTAGCGTCTACGTGATGCTACTACTACACTACACGGGACTATCCTAGGATCACACGGATTTCTGCTAACCACGATCCCGCACTCACTTCGAAAGTGGAATAACTCTCAAACTAGGCCACGTCTCCAGAATCCGAATCCTACAGAAACACACAACACGTTTGTTAGAATCAGAATCCAAGATGACATTTTAACCATTCAGATCGTTTGGGCCAGGTCTGGCTCGTCCGGGGCAGGTTATGATCTC
>KE157235.1:0-29257 GCA_000411055.1 Leavenworthia alabamica
ATAATTAGAATGGAAAAATAAAGCAAACGTTTTCTTACTTGTTGTCAACAACTTTTGATATAATCTTTTGAGTGTCATACTTTATAGTTATAAATATCAATAAATAAATCTATAGTTTACTTAAGAACAAATTTTTTAAAATTTTGTCAATCATTCGTAGATTGTAATATGAACTATGGAGATAAAAACAGAACATAGGTCCTGCATGAAGAAGGAAAAAACATATATTGGGTATGTTCCTTGTCTCATGTAGATCTTAAAGCAATAGTTTTATCTCAAAACACAGTGATCGGGTGTGGAGGTGTCAAGCCTTAAAGAATTAGGTTTCGTTGTAATTTTTCTCCATCAGACCGAGAGAGGTGGTGACCGAGCATGATTAGAGATTTCAGATTTGTATATAAAATGAGCTGGTTATGTCATATTTTGCTGTGACCGAGCGTGCCTAGTTGAATGGAACAAAACCTTCCACTTCAATATCTTGAGCATTTTTTATCTACTTTGTCACAGAACATAAGTTCAAAGAAGTAATGATGACGAATTCATTACATGCTCATTATTTTAAATATCACCTTTGCTGCTTAAAATGCTTTTAAAGAACAGAATAATTAATGAGAATAAAACTACATTTTTATAATTCCCTCTTCTTTACTTTTTAGAAAGTTTGTGGGGAAATATAATCAATTTCCAAATAGGTACGTCGAAATAATCATTATAAGGTTTCGTCGATAAAGACCTCGATCCCAAAAAGAAAAAAACAATACCACGTTGAGATTTCAATCTATATCAATACTATTGATCAACATATTTTGTCCCATATAAAACTGGTTGTTTACTTCTTTGTTTAAGTTAATGGATCTCAGGTTCTCAGTGACTAGTATGCATGGTCACGTAGTCTATTTTAGCTGTTACCAATTGAGAAAAAATAGTTTGGAACATCTTTACAAGAAAAAAATTAACAAACTCTTAGAAATTTAGAATTGCTTTTGGCTCCAAATTATAGCAATTATTTTACAGTAAAGTATTACGAATATATATATTTCACTTTGATAATACAATTTAATAAAATATCTAGTAGTATAACAGATTTTTTTGTTTGACCCAAAAAAAACACGAGAACAAATAACTTTGGTATATATTTGTTAAAGAAAATATACGATACTATGCATTGTTTGAATAGTTTGAGAATTTTTAAATTTATGATATTTCGATAATAAGATCATCTATCTATAGGCCCAAAATAATTCCTAATGACACATCTTTGGTACGCAACAAGTCAGATACGTTGCATGTGTAGTGGTTACATCGCAACGAGCTTAATTAATTAACTATTTTTAATTTACATTTATCGTTGATTAGTTTTGTTTTTTTTTTGTTTTGGCTTGTTTCCAACAAATGATAACGCGTATATAATATGCATGCAAGAAGAATCGATATAGTCGGTGTGAACATGAGTATAATGGCTGAGTCATTCAATTTCGTGGTATTAGTGTTTTAGTGATAACATTTCTTTATATCATAAAATTAATATACATCAAAATTGAACATGATCGATTGCTTTTTATAGAAACTAGGAATCGATGTTTCAAAGAGAAGCCAATCCAGATCAAATGTCTTGAAAATTTTGTTTATTCTCTCACAACTACTCAACGACGCCGTTTTGTTGAAAAAGAAGTATAACGCTAAAACGACAGATCGTTTCTCACTGACTTGGTAAAACAGAACGAAGCTCAATGGAACCATAGTGAAGAAGCTCCTCGATCATTTGCTCTATATCATCTTCTTCTAATGGCCTAAAGTTCTGTTGCATATTCTCGTTGACGTCTTCCCACTTAATCTCCGTCTTCTGCGTTACTCCTCTGTCAAACTGACTTCCATCGGCCGTCACATTAATGACGCCGTCAGTGTCGTCCACTGGTTTCTGAAACTGAAGTAAACTAGACGACTGTGTTTGTTTGGCCATCTGAAGAGAAGCCATGTAGCATTTGTGAAGTTTAGCAGTGAGTGTTGCGGAGAGAATCTTAGAAGAAGATGTAGGAACGGAGTTACGGTCGTATGGAAAATTAGTACGAGCTCTCGGGCCACACATTAACCTCGCCGCCTCGTCATAGGCTCTTGCCGCATCTTCAGCCGTTTCAAACGTCCCTAGCCAGATTCTTGTTTTCCTAAAAATAAAATAAAAAACAAGAAACCAAAACAAATTAGCCACAGAAAAAGATAATGAGGGTATTTTGGTAAATCCAAAAGAAAGGAGAAGAAGAGTTTACAAGAGAGGGTGACGAATCTCGGAGACCCAAGAACCCCAATGCCTTTGTCTAACGCCTCGGAAACGTTGTTGTGGTCGTGCCATTAGTAGTAGAGAAGGGTTTCAGGTGAGTTTAATGTGTTTTTTTTTCTTGAACTGTGATGAGAATGAAGGGAGGGTTTATGGAAGAGTGAAGGTTGGCTATACATACTGTTGGATAAACATAAAGAGACACAAAGAGATGTGTTTCTACATGATAAAGATAAACTGTCGGATATTATTATTATTAGACGATTTTCTTTGGAAAGTATTATCGTAATTTTATTTATACAATATAAAACATTTCAAGTTTAAACAAAAGGATTATTATTTCATATATAATGTAAAAAACAGATGAAAAGTTGTTTTCGAGTGCTAATAATGATAATCATTTTTTAAAGTTTTATTACATATATTGTAGTTGATAAAGTTCTCTATCTTTAGCTAAAATTACTAGCTACGAATTTTTTTAGTAACGGTCCAATAGGATATAGCATATAATATAAATATCAGTTTCCTTAGTTTTCCAGTTGTGAACAAGTTAGATCCAAAGAGATTTTGGCTGCGGTGAAATTTCAAACACACTGTATCCATTTTCACATGGGGTTTGATCATCCCAACATGTCTTTACATCATAGATACTGCCAAATTTCTCTAGATTTTTCACATTTAATTAATCATAGCAATAATAATTGGGAAACAAATATAGAGTTTTGATTAGTAGCCGGACTATTTCATCACCATTCTTCACCCATGTGAGCCTATCGATAATGACTCAATCAAACATGCAAAACATCTTTACCTATCATTTATTTTATTCCCATTTTTTTTATTTTAAAAGCTATTATTGAAACAAACGTTAATGCATTATGATCATACCCATGATTTTTGAGTATACAGTGTACCTGCGATCTATTTAAATATATACATATATATATAAATGAATTGTTTATGGATTGACCAAATAATATTTGGCACTTGTCATTTTGATGTATACATTTTAATTGCACAATTCTTTTGCCCACCAACATGTTCTTCAATCAGCTCTTAATCCAATTATTATTAACTCAGATATACTATATGAACTGGAAAATTAAAAAGTATTTTAAATGTGTGTGTGACTGACAATAATTTACATATGAACGCATAGACGAAGTGCTTAGACTCCTACCCGCAATGCAAGTAAAATCATATAATATTAAAAACCCTAATATTTGTATACAACGTAATATATTTTTTTTAATAACGTAATATTATAGATTATGATTAATTATTATTATTATTACTGGAAAACCAAAGAAAGGCAAATATTATTCTTCCTTTCCAAGTTTTAGTAATGGTCAGTATCCATCGTTTGATTAAACACATTGATGGAAGAATCTTAGACCGCAATTATGACAACAAGAAAAACCACTAAAGAAGGTCATTAACTTTTTATTAATAATTGAACATTTTAGCCTTAATAGCTCATCATTTTAATACTAATAATTAATCATCTTACGCTTTTTCGTCGGTATATATTTGCAACCATATATGTCCAAAAAAAACAGAAAGAAAAAACGCAAATGATCACTCTCGATGTAAGATTTATAACATATTCGTTTATATTTAAATATATTTAACTTTGAACTAATAACATTAACATTGATGGACTTTTTTAAATAGACAATAAATAGTTTGGTCTATAATATTTTTTAGTTAGTTGATTGATTCTTTGTTTGATATGTGGTGTCGTTTTATACTTTTATTTGTCGATCAAACAATGAAACAACACATGTGGGAATGCGTAGTTCTAACTAAAATTGTTATATTTTTTAAGTTGCATTGTTCATTTTTGTCTCTTTGTTACTGTTTGACACGTGTCATTAGTCTGACTATTCTTCTAAGTTTAAATAGTATCATGCATTCTGAAAACGAAAGATTACTAAAAAAATTCCAACTAGAAAAGTAAATAATATTCATTTAAACTTATCATATATATATAAATAAATAAATATTGTCTGAATTGTTTGGTTTTTGGAAACCTGAGACATCGGATTAATCGAATTAAATAGATTAACTTTTTCGGTAATCGGATTATTCAAAAATTATAAATTTATTAAATAAACAACAAAATTCTCGGATTAACATGTTTGGATGAGGGTTTAATTGGATCGAATTTATGCAAAAAGTTTTCATATTAATCTGATAAAAAAATATTTATTTGATTTATTCTATCAAAAATATATAATTTTAACTCAAAAACCAAATTTTGATCCAAATAATCTGAATAAATCGGATAATTCGAATAAATCGAATAAACCAAATAAATTAATTATTTTTAACTGATCAGATCTGATACAAAATCTGAATTAGAAATAAAATTATACCGATCAATTTATTCACTTATATATGATTAACCCAAATCTGATCTAATTCGGTTTTACCGATCTGAATAATCCGATCTGTTTATCCATAGTTAATTTTTAGGATATAGAATCTATGTGTGGTGAGACATATCACTAACTTACCTTGATTAGGGGGTTATGCAGTGTAGACTTCGAGAAAAAAAAAACGGAACATATATATTTTTAGGTACATGTAAAAGTGTGTTATCATTTTCATCACTTCGAGACCTATTACCAAATCCGATTAAAAATAAATCTATATCGAACTTGTCTTATTTCAGAAATAAGAAAAAATTGAACAGAAACAAGAAAGAAAATATTAACTTATTAAGAGGTTTACAAGAAAATACTTTGTGATTAATTGAAGGTTATGCGTCTGATGGATAGATAATATCTCCAGTTTGACTATGTTCTGCATGTCATCTTATCACTGTTGCAGTACGCTTAGATTGATATAACCTTTTTAGTCTATCTGCCGACGGTAAGTACTACATCCGTTTAAATGGAAACCGAACTCTACCTCGACTTTCTTGAAAATATTATTTATGATAGAATTTACAGCTTATGCAGTATTCATCTTCTCTCCAATATATCATATAATTATCAATACAAACATCGATAACGTGGTATGGTAATCCAAGACCTGCAACAACCTTATGTATCTCATAGTAGGATGCTAGAGACAAATGATCTTAGGGTAAAATATCTCTAACAAAATCTGCAACGGCATCAACACACTCTTCGGACAAATTAAAATCCGTCTTAATTATCATCATTCGACTAGCAGAAGATAACGGTGAATGACCATCTCTACAACCCATATATAACGGTTTTTTTGCTACATCTAACATGTCGAAAAATCTACGTGCTTCAGCATTTGGTTCTTCGTTCATATAATCTACACCACCAGACGGTATATTATACATAAATGCATCATTAACCATATTAATAGTACCTACGTCAAAATCAACAACTAGTGTCTCTCTTTCTAAATTTTTTTGTCTTTGTGGTTCACTTGTACTACCAATATCGAACTCGCTTTCTCCATGTAAATACCAAACTTTATACCCTACCATAAATCCATTCAAGTACAAATGATTCCAGACTCGTTCTATCTTTACGTTATGAAAATTTTGACAAGTTAAACAAGAACATAACAGTTTACGGTTTTTACGATCATATGGTTGATTTGTTGCTAATTCCATAAATTCGCATATTCCGCACATGTAATCTTTTTTTAGTAATGTTGATCATGGATCTTTCATCGGTTCATCCATCCATGAATAGAAATAGCGTGATGAAGTCATGTGAATGAGAATGAAAAACTAGAGAATGGAATGTGAATGAGAAACAAGAGATTTTGGTGACAAAAAAATCAGAAATGATGGTTATAATTGGCCAAAAGTATATATAAAGATAGGATCCGTCGAAAATCTATCACAATCGGCAACGGCTATTTAACGGTAATATTTCAACGGCATTTCTGACAGACTTTTCGATGACATTTCCGACAATCATTCAGCTCCTGTTGGAAATTCCGTCGGAAATATACAGGCCCGTCGAAAAACCATCGTAAAAAACCCTACAACGGCTCCCGTCGATATTTCTGTCAAAACTTCTCCGACGGTTTCATGATCCGTCACAAAAATCACCTTGATTTCCTGTAGTGTGTGTCCATTGATTTTAATCTTATCAATGGTTGGTAATCAAATAATTCTAATCCTTACTTTTATGGATTAGCTAATGAAAAACCAGCTTTTTATTTTAACCAAAACTAATACTATAATATATGCATTAATTGCCTAGATGATGTAACTTTTACATCCCTAAGAAAACTGATGCAAATTAAATAAAATTGAATTAATTTAGTTAATTTGATGTAAAAATAGTTAATTATGATATAATTTAGTTATTTGATGTTAAGTTATATATATTTACTTTATAATTAACTGATGTAATATAACATCACTTGATTTTGTGATATAAATTAATTGATACAAATTGATATTTTTCTCTTTTTTTTAGTGTAATTATATAAATAATTTTAAAAGTTTTATGATAGATTTGAAATAACAAGCAGATGTCCATATCAAAGACTTGCATATGGCGGGTCCATTGAATCCGATATACAAAAGGTCACAGGGCTAATATTCTATATAGCAAAATGTAGTTATAATCATATAAAACATAGTGTTGATATATAAATATATGTTAATTTTATAATAATGGATCAAAGCTTATTCAACATGGACTTTTGGAACTTTCAAAGACGTTGTTCCTCAGCTTGCAGACACACATGCAGAGTTATCTTTTGGAGTTATTATCTATGCATATTTATGTTCTTGGTACAAGAGAATCTATACATGTTGACAAACGTAATAGATTATAATTTTGAAAACTAAAAGAAACAAAATGTTATCAAGCTTGTTTGCCTCGGATTTACTACTAACAATTCTAAATATATGACATCCTTATCCGTGACATGAAGTGATCATCCTCATTACCAGTGAAGTTATGGATTTGGTTAATTAACAAAAGAAGCTATAGCTTATGACTTTCTTTTTGATTAAACTTAAAAAACAGAAACTAATAAAGTCACTACATATAGCTATTTTTGTTAATTAGTCATTTTTCAGAGCTGAACCAAAGAAACTATAAAAAAGAATCAAGACATGAACTAAGCCACAAGCTATGGCTTTCAAATGAATTATAAGAAAGGCTCCAAAGGTAAAGAATGAAGCTTTAAGCCACCATAAAGACATTGGTTCTAAGGATACATCGTTTTTAGCCTTTGGATGTAAGACTTAAAGTCGAAACGAATATATCTCCTGAACCCAAACTGATGCTTGGGCTTGGGTTCAACCTCATTTGTAATATATCGCGTACAAATTATTTATATCCAGGCCTAGAAAAGGTTTTGGGCTTTGGCCGGCCGGCCTTGCCGTTTGTTCGAAAATTTCAATCTGGAGTTGGAAGACAAAGATTTGAACTCTTTCAATATACATAATTTTATTCATGACTGAACATAGTATGATAGTAAACATATTTACATAGCAATCTGGTACGTAAGCGAGAAACCATTGTAGAAGCCATCTTCTTCCTAATGACTGTCAAAACTCAAGTTATAAAGAAAACCGATGACTATTTAGTTTGGACCTGACGTTTTAAAAAATATATATTTAATTTTCATCAGTTTTGGAGATTAGTCTTGGATTTCGATATGCACCTCATATAATCATTTTACATAATTTAAACATATGTACCTATTTTTTTTCTGTTGTTATGTATATGTAGTAATAAATTAATATAATTTATATCAGAGCTTTCTATTACCATCATTTATAGTTTATAATTTATGGGATACCATCATTTATATTAGAACCTTCTAATACCATCATTTATAATTTATAGTTTATGGGATAAAATTATATTATTTTTTTAATTAGATATAAATATTATTTTCTATTAAAATTTTATTTTTAATTTAACATTAGGGTTAAGTATTTAGTGGTTGAGTTTGATTTTTTTATTATTTGGATTGAATATTTAATGGTTGAATTTAGTATTTAATGTTTGGTTTTGTGTAATTTTTCAAAAATATAATCTAATTAATTCAATTAAATTATTAAATGGTAATTTTGTTTTAAATTAATTTTAATGGTATTTGTAGAAATTAAAGTTAATTTGATGGTATTTTTGAGAATTGAATTTTATATTATATATATGTAAAGTTTTTTCCCGTTTTTTCGTTTTTATTGTCTAAAATAAATTTCTTATCTTACAAATTATTTTAAGTATTTTGTAGTTGATCTCAAATCTAAAGTAGTAAAACTACTTAGGTGAGGTCCCACCTTAATTCTTCTGCACGTACTATAACATAAACAAATGAATAAAATATCAAAAAGACAAAAAAAAACGAATATTGATAAAAATCTCTATCATCTCTCTCATTCTCAGTTCCCACACTCTACGCCTTCCTTGTCTTTCTCTCTCAAAAGTTTTGTATCTTTCTTCTTCGGTGTTTCCGTCAGTGTTCAAATATCGGATTCAGAGATGGTAACATCAGATGATTGGACAAAATCAGCTATGAGAGATGGAGAAGTAGTTGCAGAGCTTTTGATAAGTCTTAAAGAAGCAAAAGTAACGCCTCTTCTATTCTTGAATCCTACTGTAGAAGCTCTCCGGTGGGGAATCCGGCAGCCACGTTCTATGTCTTTGAGAAAAGAAACTGAATCAAGATGTAGTCCTAGTACTCCACTTTCTTGGAGTGGTGGTTGTGGTGCTTCTTCTTCTTATTCTCCATCTGGCTATGTCGATAGTTACGAAGCTACTAGTCCTCGACGAATCTGTGCCGTTGGATCTAGATCCAAGGTTTATTTACTTACTCTTCTCTCGTTTTTTTCGACTTTTTTTAGCTTACATGTGCATTAAATCTTCTTCTTCACGTGTCCATCTCTTCATTTAACCTAATTCTTGATTTTGATTTGTGAAAATCAAGCTTTTGAGTTTTAGAACGAACCACTTGTTTCTTTTCCTTGCCGGAGCTCATTGACCAACACAAGCAACGTTTGAGTAAAGCTCTTATCTATTTTGACATATAGAGGGTATTCTAGTCATTTTCCAAGGCGGCTGTGCGATACGTCGCCGTTTTAGTTGTTTGATTTTTTCGTTAGAGCTAAAACGTTTTTTTGATTAACAATAATTTTAGGTTACTGAATTGTAGAAATAAATATATTAGAAATTAAAACGTTTTAATAGATTTATTTATATTTATAACCCTAATATTTTGTTTTGCAATAAGATAATAAGGAATTGGATCTCGTAAGATTTTTACTATATTTTTTTTTGTGATGGGCCTACTATGGCTGCTTTGATAATGCGTTATCTATACATAATGTCACAGTGTAGATTATGGACCCCATAGTTTCTTTTGGTTTTGATTCTCTTTAATCGTATCTATAAGACAATATAACTAGATGATGATTTCAAGATAAACAACGGTTGATTTTTATGTATCCTTTATAGGTAATAGATTCAATTTCTCATAATTGTAGTTGTTTGTGAGTAATATAATATATGAGGTGGTTTGATATTAGTGAGTTTAGGGGTTAGTTATGTGTAAGAGAATTAGGTTATCAACCTTCAAAGACGCGTTTGTTTAATGTTATGTCACATGGGACCATTTATCTCAACATTGACTTTGTGTGTGTGGGGACTTATATCAACTTATGTTTCTTGTGAGTTGTGACTCAACTTTAATATTACATTTTGATTGTGTGTGTGTGTTTTTAATAAACAGGACATTGCCTTGGTTAGATCACCGTTCACCAAGAACAAGAACTTGAAGAGAATAAAGGTTAACACATAAATTTATACTTTGTTCTCTTTCTCTAACTCTTGTTGTTTGACTTGGTGATTACGTTACTAAACAACAACAAAACAACCCTTTTAAATTTCAGTTGGATGATAGCAAGAATCTGCTAAAGAATGATAACTGCAAAGCAAATGGCAATTTCATGCTACCAGATTTGAATATAATGCCATGTGAGGAAACAGGTGAGTGGTGACCATTATTCATCATTGGTATGGAGACTGGAGATGAGGAAACTATGTGATAAGGATTATAAGATGAAGGAACTCACTCACTTACTTAACCATAAGAAAGTGGTTCAATCGGACTAAGGACTCTGACTCATCCATCTTTCGCTCGGGTTAGGTCACCCAGGAGCTGGAAAAGATCTTTGCGTATAGTTATCTCCAAAGAAGTTCAACAATGTATAAGTATAGAAAAAACAAAGATAATATATAGTTTTTGTTGTTTATTTGTAGCTAAGAACAAAAGGAGTCATTTGTATTATTTGTATATACTACTAAACACAATGAGTAAAAATGGAGTTTATTGATGACTATTTAAAAAAAACTAAATTTGTTTTGGTAAAAAAGAATTAGTTTTGTTCTCAAGAAGTAAACAAAAACAAAAGAGTAACATACAAACTAAAATGTCTATTTCAAAAACATTATCCATTTTTGAACATTTAAGAAAATTAGGGGAATCAAATAAAAAATGTCAGTTTTTTTCATAACTTTTAGTGATTAATCTGGATTACGATCCAATCGTAGAAGACGTTTTCGCAAAGGATGAGCATAATGATAAAGCTCTTTCTCTACATGACATTGATTTTACTTTAACTCAGAACAAAACCATGTTTTGTAGCACTTCGTTTATGAAATATTCTACAAATGCATTCGACAAACGTCTTCTACAACATCAGATTGGTCTGACTCATGTAAACTCCCTTTCAGATCCAGGTAGAAGAGTCCAACTTGATTTTTTGCTTCAAAATCAAAATCCAAATTATACTTCTGGCGACAAAAAAAAAAGAATTATATGTCTAGAATGGGCTCACTAAATTTTTTATTTCGACCCACCAAAAAAGCCTATGGGCCTAGCCGCAAACGACCAATCATAGTTTAATTGGACTCTCAACCAAACCGTTTTCTATAAACCAATTTATCAATAAGTTTGCTATTTGTAAGAGTGACAAAACTAAAGCAACAAAAGCCCATTTACATATTAGAGATGTATCATCGTAGTCTATAGAATCATAAAATCACAAAACCACTTACGCCACCAACGGCACCAAGCTAAGTCGTATACGACCCAGACACCCAGTATCGAGAGTTACTAATATAACACACCATTATTTTACGATTAAAGTACAATTACAGTATCATACCACAACATAAGTTAGGATAATATAAACTGGACTTACAAACTTTTTTTTAAGGATTTATAAACTTGAATCCACACGTAATAATGTTCTATAACACCTATTAGTTTTTTTATTAAAAAAACATATCAGTTTAGAATCTTGAATATTTGATGCCCCAAAGAATCTTAAATATACTGTGGTATGCTTTACAAAATGTGTTTTATTCCTCTATAAGCATAACATTTTTTTCTGGTGTTTTTAGCTTTTAGGGTATGTATATAAAAAGTTATGGGCCGCATTCTCATATAAAGTTATGTAGTTGAGAT
The DNA here is from genome assembly GCA_000411055.1 of Leavenworthia alabamica. Classification (NCBI taxonomy): domain Eukaryota; kingdom Viridiplantae; phylum Streptophyta; class Magnoliopsida; order Brassicales; family Brassicaceae; genus Leavenworthia; species Leavenworthia alabamica. The sequence goes on from KE157235.1 coordinate 11,708, forward strand.
GTTAATATTTTCTTTTAGGGCAAAACCAAGTCTTATAACCAAAGACTCTAGACTCATTTTGGAACATACATCTGTGGAATAAAACCTAATATTATGCTTTCATATCTTAAATGTGAATAGAAGAAACCAGCTGGAATATTTCAGTAATAGATTATTACTTATCTTTTTTCGATTTTGAGTGGAGAAAATGACCTAAGATACTCTAATGTGTCAAATTCATAACCAAAAGTAAGCAAGCAATGTGGGTGTGGTATGGCTAAAGGCAGAAACATTGAGAATGAAAGAAGATGAGAGTGGAAGAGTGGTCCATTATAGAAATTTAATTGATAATACAAAATACTTACTTCTCTCTATTTTGGGTGGTCCACTTTTCATGGCGAATAGTCTTATTTGAGAGTTTTAATTTTGAGGAGCATACAATATGTATAGTATTCCACTTGACTTTTATAACATCCTTTAACTATATGCTTCTCTTTACAATCTTTTTAGATTCCTCAACATGTTTTATATATTTAGTTATATACTAGTTAGAATTAAACTTTAAGATCAATATAGTTTTTTAGCCCATATTATGTTGATTTATTACTTATAGCAAAATCTGATTTTTTTTTTAATTTAATGTTGAATTAGTACATGATTTTATGTGTAATACAATTCCAACAAATAATTTGATCGGTTTATTATATTCGGACAAAATAAATTATTACTAGAGCTAGCCAAGAAGGTCCGTAGTAGGCCCCAAAATTGAACATTGTTCTCATTAATTTTTATATTTATACAAAATAGTATAATGATAAACATGTTGCATGTAACTTTTTGGAAACAACCTAAATATTTTTTTTTTAAAAAAGATGAATCAAAATATCAATAATGTTGTGTAATCAATCTGTTTGCGTCTAGATTCATGTTTCACATCTTTGTTGCTGATAGACCATACATAACCAATAGGAAAAACTAAAAACTTTATGTGGCATATTTGATGTTACATAGACTTCAATTTAATGGCATAAATTAAGGCTATAAGTATATAACTAAGCATGTAAATTTTGAGTATTAGAATTTAGTGGTAATATTCAAATATTACTTTTCCCTATATTACACAAGTGGTATATGATTGCAGTTAACTTTTTTATCGAAATGTCTACATCGCAAAAAAAAAAAAAACTTGATATGTATAATAATAGTAGATTGGTTAACCAAATTGAAATTATTTTCTACCGGACAAGATAATATTTATAGCATCTCGATATGTAAATGAAATTGTCAAATTCTAATAATGTTTTAAGAATTTAAAAATGTGATTCCAAAATTTACATAACACTTAGGAGAAAGCTTCAGAAATTTTAGTGCATTGTAGTACTCTTAGATGTTGTCTAAGAAAATTATATAAACATATAAGGATATTAATAAATCATGTCAACATAACAAAGTTATCATCTGTCTAACAAGGAGAGCCTTAATTTAGATGAACCTTTTACTGAACGGCCAGAACTTTGCCTGTTTCATCACTGAATCTGCTGACATTGGCAATAATTAATATATTTGTGTAAGAATGAATATATAAGCTACTAAATATTTAATGAAGTATATGTATGGATGTTATAAGATTTATGTTTTTATCACCTATACTATTTGGCAATGAATAAAAAACCAAACACGAGTAATGAGACTTGACAAAATGTATTTGAGTTTATGTGTGTGGTGTTGTTTAAGTACAACAATTTAAATTATGTTTCTTGTAAGTATAGTTGTTTACATCACTACCCCACAATTTTAACTAAACCGTTTGACAAAATCATTTAGGTCCTCCACTGTCGGCAAATTAATTGAGATCACTATACATTACATTTTATTTGTTGTGTAACTTAATTATTTAGTATAAATACATTAATATATAAAGATGAGTTGGAGGGCATTTTCGTATTATTATTTAAAAATTATATATTTCTCATAAATTTTTTATCCCCACTATATATAAGCAGTCCACACTATTTAGTATTTTACTGTTGCATAGCAAGTAAAACAGTATGTTACAGAAAGCAAAGATATTATTGCCCACTTTTGCTTTTTAAATTATTTTCGTCTCTAAAATAAAATATTTTACTTGTGAAATTAGTAATTCAATTGGTATGCTTTGATGATAGCCCTGAGAGAAATTAGATGAATGTGTTCAGCTTTAAAGAAAATGAAAGCGAAGATCAAAAAAGGTTGTGAAAATGACATACTTTCGTTAAAAGAGTAAACGACTCAGAACTCAGAAGCCTTCCTCTGATTATAATGAATGACCCAAACGCAAACGCATTTTGTTGTGTAGTCACTAACCTTATTATATCTCTTACTGAAAAATTGAGATGCAACATGCGTTATATAGATAAACCCTAATAACATAAATATGTATCGTCACTAATTCGTGAGCTAGACTGAATAAAGGGTATTGTCGCTAACACAAAAATAAGATGAATTTATCTAAGTGGCCACTTGGTACTTTTATGTAGCTCTATTATATCCAGTTAGAAATATGTATATACAACTGATTTAAGTTTCAACTTCATGATTATTCAACTAGGTTTTTAAATGAGTAAAAAAAATTGCAAAATAAAAAATCTGGTTATCATAAAAATAAAAAACAAACCACAAAATTACAAAAATATGGATATGTAATCTTGTTTTTATTTTTTAATTCTTATAAGATATTATTGGGTCAATGTTTTCGTAGACATAAACATGTCTTCTATAATAAAAGTAAATCACCACTCACTATCCAAGTTTAATTTAACTAACACCTATTAAAATGGATACAATTATCTATCAGCATAATTGAACATCTTGATTAGTTTTTTTTCCAGTCGATTTTCGTATAAACAAATATATATTTATATATAATAGTATTATGAAGGTATGTAATATTGTATGGAGTTTCCTTTTTGTCAGAATACGACAGGTAAAAATTTGAAATGTTTCATAGAAATGTTTTTTGTCAGAACCAAATTGATTTTACCTTAAAGAAATAAAATGGTTTTATTCAGAATTTGTGGAAATAGAAGAAAGCAGTAGGCAGGGGACCATTTGACGATAGGTAAACAGTTGGCTATTTTAAACACCTTCTCACCAACAAGTGGCTCCCACGCGCTATGTGGCCCCCACGTACATCTTTGTCTTTTTATATAATAATTCAATTTTTTAATTTTATTGACAAAACGTTTTTTCTTTTTTTTTTCTTTTTCTTTCTGTTGAGGTTAAATCCGTCGTTCTACTTTAATTAAGCCGGCGGCTGTCAGCCTAAGTCTGAAAAATCTAGGACTGGTCCCCACGTTTATTTATTTTAATTTTTGTCGTATCTATAATTTTCTTAATTTTTTAATAATTAAATTAACTTTTTTTATTCATCTTTTCTTTATTCGATGTTGCATCAATCCAAATGTACGGTTAGGATTCTCTTATCCCAAACGCATGCTAATGCTTTCTTGGGGACCATTTGTGGTCCAGACAACGTCGTATCGACGCGTGTCCTCTGTTTTTTTTGGCCCGCGCGAGTGACGACGTGATTTATGGTCCCCTCCTCTTTCGTCTGCATTTTTTCTTCTTTTTTTGCCCTTTAATTTTTCTTCACCACCGGCTATTTCCGGTTTATCGGTTTTCTTACCTTCGCCGTTAAATCGGTTTGATATCTTCCACTTATTTTATTTATATGGTTAACTCTTTTATTTGTCGATGTTACTCTTCGTTTTGTAACATAGTTCGTTATTCTTATGGAGTAGTAACTATTTTTGTTCATCTATATATTTTAACTGTACTCATCTACTAAAATTAACCTTTTTTACATATGTAGAGATAAACTAGACATGAACGAATTCATTTGTTTTAATCATTGTTCTATAAGGCTGTTTTGTGGCACCAATAGATTGTAATGATTATCTCTTAGGAGTTTAGAGTTTTTGTAATTAAACGGATTAAAATGGTTATAAACAGTTTTAGCGGATATCAGCAATTATAGACAGCTTTAAGAAGTCAATATTAACTATTATTTAATTCATATTTTTTATTCATATTTTTCTAGTTTTTTTCTGTTTTTTTTTTTAATTTTAATTTTTGATTTATAGGTTTTTAATTAGTTGCATTGGTGCATGGTTATTATAATATATTTGAATTAAATTGACTTTGATTCGATACGTATACGTATGATGAGATATAATATGATCATCAGCTTATTAAACTTCATATTTTACTTAGTTTAAAATTTGGGTTTATACTGTGGATGAAAACAATTATAGTAATATTACAGATAATTTTATCATACAATATTTATGTTCTTTATCCCTTTTTATTTTGTTTATATTCATGTTACTGTAAGATTTCTTCGCTCATAATTTAGTAGTGAATGATTAATTGAAAACAAGTTCTGCATTTGCAAATTAAAAAAGTTATGGATGCGATACATTTGTCATATTTGAATTTATTATTGATACGAGTTAGTTGACTTACTCACGCTCTTTCGACTGACGTGAAAAGCACGCTCCAACCTTTACGGGGGTTGGCTACGTATACTCATATGATTTACATATTAGTTTTTCAGTCATTATCTCATTTGTATCCAAAGAACTCAACAAAACCTAAGTATGAGTCACTTGCAGAATATTCAATCGATGATGGAGAATATTTCAATATTTAAATGAGAGATATTAAACTTAAAATTAAAGTAATCAATGCCGACAAAGAATAATCTAGATTTAAAGAAAAAAAAACTAGAATATAACATTATAATTTTAAGGTATAAAAAGATATGACAATTAATAAAAATTTATAATAGGTTTACATTAGGTCTGTTTGTCAAAATAATCATAAGAAGTTAACAAAAGTTTTTTTAAAGAAAATAAAAAGTGTATTGAAGGGAACATTTTAAGAGATTTTAGTTAAAAATATAAATAGTATGTTATTAAAATATACGTTTTGAAATATTTTTAAATATTTACTATTATTAAATTAATGATTTTAGAATATATAATTAAATACATAATTATAAAAAAATACTTTAAAATTTCAATTTTAATTTCAGTATATACGATTTATAAGGTTTTTTTATTAAAATTACAAATTGAAAAATATCATTATTATAGGTAAAATTATAGAGAATTTAGTAACATATTTTTCATTTAAGCATATATTTGTTTCGTAGAAATATAGGCATAATATAGCATTGTAGGCTTGTAGCATAAAAAAAGATACAGCGCATGGTACGGCAATAAAATCTGAAAGTGAGACACACGCGCTTCTCCAGCTTAGATACGTTGCGTCTGTAAACACAACACGTAGCAACTCTTTTCTTAAAGAAAACACATTTATTATCCTCATCAATATATAATAAAACAGTCGAAACCTTACTTAGCCGTCCGATATCAATGAATCCAATCGCCACTATCAATGGACGACTCAGATTCGTCAGTGACGACCTACTTTCTTTAATTATTATTTTTGTTGTGACCTAATATTTTTATTTGTTCATTAGTCACTAATTTTATTATTTATTTTAGTCTAAATTGTGGACCACAATGATCGGAAAAGAAGAAACATTTATTTAAGTTAGCAAGAAAAATACATTTCTGTCAACCATAACTAATTTATTTTTTTATAAATACTAAAAAAAATAAAAAATGAGAATCTCTTATAAATAAAATTAAAAATAAACATAAATTTTAAATATAAAGAAAAGATATTTCTAATTTTCTACGTCTTTTGTTTCCATCCTTATCAAAATAATATTCACTTAATTTTTAAATAAATAATAGAAATATATATCAATATAGTAATGTATTTGATTTATATATTTAGTTTCTAATAATATATTTATTGTTAAATAATAATAAAAAACTCCCACTCCAGGTTTTAAAGAGAGAATAAATATCGGAATAAATGGTCGCCTCTCGATCTCTCAGCTCTGTGTAGTCTGCACACACCCCACATATATATATATACTCATATATATATATAATACACCACAACCCAATTTTTCCAATTTAAAAATAAAATAAAAAGTTTAAATGAGATTTTGATAATTGAAACATGAAACAATCGTCATAGAAGAAGAAGCAAAGAGATTCATCCACCTTCTCTCTTTTATCTTTCCCTCTCAACAAAACAGGAAATTCAAAAAAAGAAAAGAAAAAAAGTCAAACAAAACGATGGCGTTTCATCATAACCATCTCTCTCAAGACCTCTCCTTCAATCATTTCACCGACCAACACCAACCTCCTCCGCCTCAACCGCCTCAACATTTCCAGGAAGCACCACCTCCTAATTGGCTCAACACAGCACTTCTTCGCTCCTCTGATAACAACAACAACAATAATTTTCTCAACCTCCACACAGCTACCGGTAACAACACTACCACCGCAACTAGCTCCGATTCACCTTCGGCACCTAATCAGTGGCTCTCTCGTTCCTCCTCCTTCCTCCAACGAAACAACAACGCTTCCGCTACAGCCTCAGTTGTAGGAGACGTCATCGACGACGTCACTGGAGAAGCTGAACCGATGATTGGCGGAGGAGAGAATAAAAACGACGGAGGAGGAGCGACGGAGGTAGATGGTGTAGTGAGCTGGCAAAATGCGAGACACAAAGCGGAGATCCTTTCTCATCCGCTTTATGAACAGCTTTTGTCGGCACACGTGGCGTGTTTGAGAATAGCTACTCCGGTTGATCAGTTGCCGAGAATCGATGCTCAGCTTGCTCAGTCGCAAAACGTCGTTGCTAAATACTCAGCTTTAGGCGCCGGTCAAGGACTCGTCAGCGATGATAAAGAGCTTGACCAGTTCATGGTAACCTCACAGATTTCAGTTTAATTATGAGTTGAGGATTTTGAATTTTTTTTTAATTTAGCATAATTTTTAAATAACAATTATTCAATATTATGAATTTGGATTTTTAGCTTTGTTATTTTTTGGGGATTATACAAAAGCTCAAAATTCCTAAATTTTTACATTATCTAGACTAATAAGTGGGACCAGTAAAAATATAACTTATAATATAATTGTAAAGTAGAATTGTTAAATGTTAACGTACGTTTACAAGTTAATAAATTAATTATTATATTAATTAATATAGTTAATATGTATTTAATCTGTATTAATTAATATAATGTAGACGCATTATGTGTTGCTTCTATGTTCATTCAAAGAGCAACTACAACAACATGTTCGTGTTCATGCAATGGAAGCAGTAATGGCTTGTTGGGAGATTGAACAGTCTCTTCAAAGCTTAACAGGTGAGAATAGTTAAGCCTGTCATGTACTGAGTTTTACTAATATTATATATTCTTTTTTTTTTTCATTACAATTTTTGTCTAATTTGTTTTGGGTGAGATTATATAGGAGTGTCTCCTGGTGAAGGAATGGGAGCAACAATGTCAGATGATGAAGAAGAACAAGTAGAGAGTGATGGTAATATGTTCGATGGAAGCTTAGATGTGTTAGGTTTTGGTCCTTTGATTCCTACTGAAAGTGAAAGATCTTTAATGGAACGAGTTAGACAAGAACTCAAACATGAACTCAAACAGGTAATAATAATAATTAATTATCAACTTCTTCTTATATGGATTGATTTGATTTTTTTTTGGGATAATGAAAAGGGTTACAAGGAGAAAATAGTAGATATAAGAGAAGAGATACTAAGGAAGAGAAGAGCAGGGAAATTACCAGGAGATACAACCTCTGTTTTAAAAGCATGGTGGCAATCTCATTCTAAATGGCCTTACCCGACTGTTAGTGTTCTTCTCTCTATCTCTCATAATGATGTTTCTTCTATTGACTTATATATAAAATAAACAGGAGGAAGATAAGGCTAGGTTAGTACAAGACACAGGTTTGCAGCTAAAGCAGATTAATAATTGGTTTATTAATCAAAGAAAGAGAAACTGGCATAGCAATCCATCTTCTTCTACTGTCTTGAAGAACAAACGTAAAAGGTATTTATTTATATATATTAATGTTTTATCTTATGGTTATTTGGAGTCTTTTGAGTATGAAAATATGTTTGGATTGGGATGAAAGCAATGCAGGTGACACTAGTGGAAGAGAACGTTTCGGTTAGAAAGAAGAAATTAATATATGTATATGGAATGTGGAAGATGGGAATTGAGGTTTAGGGATTTTAAAAGTTGAGAAATTTATGGAGGAGTTTGGGTTTATTAGAAGAAAAGTATTAACTTTTTGTGTTGTGGAATTACATAGTACGTAGTTTGGTTATGTGATAATGTCATATATATTTTATTTAAGTAGTACACAAAAACCAAAATGAAAAAGAAGAAGATGATTCAGGCTTTTGTTTAAAGTTTTTTTGTTTGTCTGCATGAGTTTTATTATAAACCATCAGATAATTATCATTATTAATATATATAGCTTGTGATTGTGAATAAGATAGTGAAAGGAGAGCATTGGGATGCACAGTTTTTATTTATTTAATAATATAAGTTTTTAATGGCATAGCAGATAAAGTGTGTTATGGTTTGGGCCAATGAATTGCAATTGCTGTGCAATTCTTTTATTATTATTCTCATGGTTTGTGAACCATCTAACCGGTTCAATTTTTTCGAGTTCCCTTTTTTGGTTAAAAAGTTTTGAATATCATCTTTTTAAATGGTTACATTTTAATATAGTTAGATTAAATTTTTATAAATATAATTAGTAATTAGAATATTTTAATTATTTAAATATTTTGGTTTACAAGTAATTTATATTTTTGGATTTATAATTGTAATTTGGGTGATAAAATTATACTAAATCTAAATATAATTAATATTTCTTAGATATAAACAACTGTATTTTGTGTATTTATAGATACTCATTCGATTTCTTTGTTCGGTTTCAGTTTTTTAATATAATTAAAATCTAAAAATATTATTCAGGTATGCTATGGATCTGTCTCAGTTTGATTAGTTTATGGTTCAGTGATCTGAAGTCTGAACTGTGTAAATGCAAAAAATAAAATTAACAAGAGTTACATGCTAAATATTTAAAATAAAATAGTCAAATCATAACATATCACTGTTACAGTTCTTATTCAATCTTTTTGTCTTGATCGTTATTCACCATTTGATTAACTGGATCTACTAGTTCTGCAACAACCAAATTTGTCTGATCCACTTATTCAACCCGGCCAGTTACGTTTTCAGCCTGTCACCATTACAACACATGCATGGTATAGGTTCTTCGATAAGTAAATACAACATACACATCTTAGATGAAGACAAAATCAAAACATGCCCCATCTTAGATTACATTGTAGCTTGATGCATACTTTTGTAATTTAATATTCTGAAACGTGTTACTTCTATAGTCAATTTTTATCCTCATCTTTTTGTGACTGATTGATTTGATAACTCACAAGTGAACAAAAGTTTTCGACGAGATTTTTTTTATATCGATCACGAGGTGTATGTGCACCAATTTGAAAGCGGGATTTAGTAACAATAAATAAGATATTATTATATAACAATGTAAAATATTATCCGTATTTCATAAGTTTTTGAGATGAAGATATGCATTTGGACTTTATAGTAAGAACTAGATAATTGAGATGAGAATACGTACATGGTTCTACTAAAATCTTACATCATGTTCTTAAACAGACGACATAAATAACTTTTTAAAACTTGAATACATGATGAATCGATGATGATAGTTTTGTGAGTGAGCTTAATTTCCAATACAAAAGGAATCAAAGTGATTGGACAGAGACGGATTGGGATTTATGACGGTTCAATTGACAACATTTTAATAGAAACCGACAAGTTTTATCTTTAGTTTCCTTCTATATATGTTAGCCTATATAATTTACGTATAGTAAAAATAACTTTATTATTGGAGATAAATGTATGTAGAAAGTGTATACAATTTCAAGAAGAAATTTTTAAATTATTCCCGCTTGTTATATATAGTTAGTTCACAATCACACATGACACAACTAAAAACTTAACTAAAATGACTATTGACATGTCCTCTCGCAACTTATGCAAGTTCATATAGATGGAAGTGTTGCTTACGGATCTTGGAGATCTAAAACATAGTCAGATTGAGTTGTATTTGACATATCAACTCATTTCAACTACACGTGTTTGTAAATCATTTAGCATACATCTTTTATCTTGACTATGATATAGCAGGTTCGAGTCTTTAGTATCTATCTATATTCTATTATGAATTGGGCGTTTGTAATTTTCCCCATGATAAATTTGGGATAGAGACAAAATATATTGAGGATAAACATGTAGGTGTTTGGATAAACATATATGTATAATAAAAACAAATAAGCAATGTTGTAGTTTAGTCTATAGCCAAATTACCAAATAACTTGTTTAGAAATCTATATTCGAATGGTGATTGAATATTAAATTTTATACCTAATTACTTAAATGACGGACTAATCGTAACACCCTTTACATGTTATGTTTTGTATTAACATATAAGTAACACGATCAATGGGAATATTACAAAAGGGAGAAGTTTAAGTAAAACATAGTATCAAACTGTAATAATAACTGGAGCTACAAACCTCTCCGGTGAAGTATTTTCTCCGCCGTCATCAAAATTAAGACTGTAACTTCTGAGGTCGTACGTGAAATCCACATCTCTCCTCATCTTCTTCTTGCCACAGCTAAATCTTCTTATAAAGTTTTTCCACTTTGGCCCCGCAATTTTCTCCGAAATCTCTTTTAGCCCCTTAAGTTTCCTTGTCCACCACTTTTCCCTTCTTTCTTCCTTCAAAGCACCGTTCCAGCCACTCCCACTACGAGACTCGTCGTTTCTTCTTCGCCACCGAATGAAACTGAAGTTACGAAAATACCCACACACGCAAAACGGAGCAGTTTCTTCATAATCATCAGAGAGTAGATTTTCTCTATCTGCCATTATAAAACAAAAGTGAAGAGACTCTAACAAAATATTAGAGTTTAGAGAGATACATTATACATATATAAGTGAATGAGATAACGCCACGTGGCCTAACGACCGTTGGATGATCTAGTGATGATGGGGTCACTCATTGGACTGTTGTATGAATAGCGTGACAGTTGCGTGAAATGAGCAATGGGTATCTGATCGCTGGCTAGACAGCTGTTTTAATTTCTTCTTTTGTCTTTAAGGATAATCATGAAATGATTTATTGATAATATTGAGTAAATTGCATTATAAAATATTTTAAATAAATGAAAAAGATTGCGTTATAGGCAAGAGTGAAAGTGTTACAGTTGCTATTATGCAAAACAAGTGTCTGCCAATGCGATTATTGTATTAAGATATTTTGTAATAATGGTAGATAGTTAAAGAGTAATGGTAGTAGGTAATAACAGTGATTATAAGTAAGATTTAAAAATTATTAAGTAAGACAAAAAAAATTATAGGTTGGCAGCCTGGCAAAATGATAATTAGCCGTTAGGTTAAGCAAAATTTGTGTAAAGAATTTGCTTAAACCAAACCAGCTCAAAATATATAATATATAAAAAAAGAACTTGTACATGTTGCCTAGACTTATCCAATTATTATATAGATGATTCAAAATATAAATATAATTAAAATTATTTTTGTCTAAAACATTTAGTAGTTTAAAAGTACTTTTTTTTTTAAATTTAATATATTTTAAATTTAAATTTTTATAAATACTTTAAAATTTAAGTTTTATTTTTTTTATAAATAAAATATATGATAAACTTTAAAATAATAGAAAATATATAAAAATTCGTGTATGAGCGGCTCCTCTTAGGCTGCTGCATATTCTTTATGGTTTGCAGTCTTTGTCTAACTTTTTGGGCCGCCTGTTTATTTGGGCCGTTTCTTGTTATTTAAAAAAATAAAATACTGAAAACCTTTTTTTAAAAAACTATCTAATATGTTATAGAAGTAAATTTATATTAGCACTTCTAGAAAGAAACTAATAAAGTAAGAAAAAATCTACGATATTAATTCAGAAAACAAGTGATCTTTTGGTATAAAAGGAGATCTGATAAATATAAATTGAAATGGAAAATTGCAAAAGATTTTCTTGAACATTTAATAAAACGAGTAAAATAAGGACCTTAATACATATCTTAACTTTAAAAATAAGTTAGAGATTTTAGCAGCCATTCAAAAATAAATTATATAATTTTTTGGAAATTTCTGAGAGATCAAGTCTTCTTAACATATTTACAACTTATAAATAATCATTTCTACATAACCAAACTCTACCAAAAAATCAAACCCATCAAAAATCCTTAGAGATGTACAAAGTTGCAAGCGCCTCAGAGTACTTAGCGATCACCGGTGGTGGAATCGATGACATAAAGCTTTCCAAAAAATCATGGGTGTTTCCATGGCAATCTTGTACTGTCTTCGATGTATCTCCGGTGAACTACACCTTCAAAGTTCAAGCCATGAGTGCAGAGAAGCTTCCTTTTGTTCTCCCTGCTGTCTTCACCATTGGACCACGTGTCGATGACACTGAAGCTCTTATTTTGTACGCTAGGCTCATTTCTCCTCATGATAAAGAATCAAATCATGTTAATGAGCTTGTTGAAGGTGTTATCGAAGGAGAGACTCGTGTTCTTGCTGCTTCCATGACTATGGAAGAGATCTTCAAAGGTANATGACTATGGAAGAGATCTTCAAAGGTACCATATTATAGTTTATTTATAAATTAAATGAGTTGGTAATATATAACTCTTGAAGGAACTGATTGGTTTAAGTTCGTTGACATTTTTATGGTTTTGGAGCTCTCTCTCTATTGGTTAAAAAAGTATTTTATTTTATGAGTTTGTAGGGACAAAGGAGTTTAAGAGGGAGGTGTTCGATAAGGTTCAGTTAGAACTAAACCAGTTTGGTCTTGTAATATACAATGCTAATGTGAAGCAACTAGTTGATGTGCCTGGACATGAGTACTTCTCTTACTTGGGTCAGAAAACACAAATGGAAGCAGCAAATCAAGCTAGGATCGATGTATCTGAGGCTAAGATGAAGGGAGAGATTGGTGCTAAGGAACGAGCAGGGCTTACGCTTCAGAACGCAGCGAAAATAGACGCGGAGTCCAAGATAATATCCATGCAAAGGCAAGGAGAAGGTACTAAAGAGGAGATTAAAGTGAAGACTGAGGTTAAAGTGTTTGAGAATCAAAAGGAAGCTGATGTAGCTAGGGCTAATGCTGAGCTAGCGATGAAGAAAGCTGCTTGGACTAAAGACGCTCAGGTGGCTGAGGTTGAAGCAACTAAAGCAGTGGCTTTAAGAGAAGCTGAGCTTCAGACTCAAGTCGAGAAAATGAATGCTTTGACTCGCACAGAGAAGCTCAAGGCTGAGTTCCTTAGTAAAGCTAGTGTTGAGTATGAAACTAAGGTATGTATCTATGCATCTTTTTGCAGATTCAAGAACACAAATGAAAATGTTTTCTATCTAACATATTGACATGATTGTTACAATTCAAGGTTCAAGAAGCAAACTGGGAACTGTACAATAAGCAGAAGCAAGCAGAGGCTGTTCTATACGAGAAGCAAAAGCAAGCCGAGGCACAGAAAGCTGAAGCAGATGCAGCTTTCTACACAAAACAGAGAGAAGCTGATGGACTTGTTGCTTTAGCTAGTGCTCAAGGGACTTATATCAAAACCCTTTTAGCTGCTGTTGATAATGACTACTCTGCCTTTAGAGACTTTTTGATGATTAACAATGGAGTTTATCAAGAGATCGCTAAGACTAATGCGATTGCGATCAGAGACTTGAGGCCTAAGATTAGTGTTTGGAACAATGGTGGAGAACAAAGTGGTGGTAGTGGGAATGGTATGAAGGATATAGCTGGACTTTACAAGATGTTACCTCCGGTTCTTGATACGGTTTATGAGCAGACTGGGATGAAGCCACCGGCTTGGATAGGTACTTTAAGTGGTGCGGAGACTTAGTAAGTTAGGTTGAGGTTTGGATAGTGGCATGGCATGGTTTGGTCTTTTACTTGTGATTGAAGATACATGAAAATGTAATTTTCTTATTCTTTAATCTTGTTGAAAAACTTGGCTTATTCTTAAGTGTTTGAAGTTTTTTTTTCCTCTTTAATTTAATAATATTCGTTTATGTTAAAATTAAATAAAATGAGACATATGAGATGATATTCTTTTTCCCTCATTGACTGAAGAATATGATTATTTATTGGCGAACTGGGAGGTCATTTTGTCAAATGTGTCAATCACGTCATTTTAAAATATCATAGAAATAACGGAAAAAAAACAGAAATAAGATAGGATGAAAGATTTTTTGGAATTAATATTATGATAAATTAATAAATACTATAAATTAATAAAATATTTAAGTTTTAATTCGAGCCATTATAAAAAATAGTAAAATTAGATAAGATAATAATATAATAATTTTTTTAGACATTTCTATTTAAAAATATGATCCCAGTACAAATTAATAATTAAAAAATCTTAGATATATAATTATATGTATATATAGTCCAAATATTCTTTTCAAACCATAATTACAAATTTTTTTGAGTGCATTTAGTATTCTATGTTTTGTACTTACATAATTCTTTTCGTATTTGATCTGTCATAATTAATTTTGTAATATATTTTAGACGAAAAGATTAGTTTATATAAAAATATGTAACAAAAAAATAGAAGAAAATTATAAACTAAGTAATTCTGGCAAACAATGAAATAAAAAATATTCACATAATGTGAAATATATAAATAATAAAACAAAAAGAAATTCATATTTTTTTTTTAAAATTATTTCACGAAATTCATTTATAAATTTTTAAAATAATTTTGTTTACATATAAAATTTTTTTAAAAATATTAGAGATCAAATATATTTCTATAAAATAATAAATATTAATTTTTAGATAAATTAATATCACGATAAATTAATAAATTATCAAAATTCTAATATTATTAATTTATAGAAATTTTAATGTATAATGTAATTTTTCTATTGCTTTTAAGAGCAGTATTGGTCAAGGATATAGTTAATTATTTTTGGTTTTAGGTCTGGTATACTTATTTAATGGTCTTGGGGTTGGTGGTTGTTATGCATATTCATTCCTTTTATTTTATAATAAGAAATTTCTTTTATTCTGATATATCATTTGTCAAAGTCAACGTCAGATTATTACCAAATCCTCATAATGAAAATAAAAGCGTGTATATCCACAATCTATTATTGTAAACTTAGTCAAGATTTTCGTCTGATTTAATATATATACATATTAAAAGTCTTATGATTTTAGATTTAAGAAATTTTGGTTTATTTATATGTACATGTATACTTAATTATTAGTTCTGGCCGAAAAATCTATCCGAAAACAAAAAACTGAATCCGATTCGAAAATGTTCAATTAAATCTGAATTTGTACTTTTAATTTTATTTTATTGGAGTATAAATATATGAATAGGTAGATTTTCGATAAAATCTTAATTCTATCCAAAACTTAAATGAATATCCGATAAATCTAAAATTAAATTTAGATTTACTAAAAATTATAGATTTTAAATTTTCTAAAATTAAATATATTATTAAGTTAATAGGATAACAATTTCAAGTATAATTTTAATTTATTCGGTAAAATAACATGTCTTAGACATATTTTCATTAATTACACGCTAAATTTGAATTTTCAGATATAAAATATCGATCCGAATAGATACTCAAAATAATCCGAACTATTAAAATTATTTTAGTGTAGTGTTCGATCACCAACCCGAACCAATCCAAACCCAATCAAGTTATATCTAAACTCAATCTAAAATATTGAAACTATTCTATTGAATTAAATTGTAAAATTACCAATCCGAAAAAATCCAAATCCGAATATATTTTAACCAAATTCGATCTGTCCACCCAAATGCTAAGCTACTAATTACAATAAAAATAACAAAACATTCAATAACGATTATATCAATATAAAATCTACAACTAAAGGTCAAGCAAGAAACATTCTACACAATTTTCCTTTTTGTTTTATTTTCTTGGTGTATTTTCTCCTTTATGAAGTTTCATGAACTTTTCTCTTACAAACTTCTAATATATCAACAACTATATATAACAACTTCTCAAGAAACCTAAAAACCCAATAAACTATACTGATCTCAAAAATCATTTAACCAAAATTTCTAAAGATGTTTAAGGTTGCAAGAGCCTCACAGTATTTGGCAATCACCGGTGGTGGAATTGATGACATCAAGCTTTCCAAGAAATCATGGGTGTTTCCATGGCAATCTTGCACCGTCTTCGATGTTTCTCCGGTGAACTACACCTTCAAAGTTCAAGCCATGAGTGCAGAGAAGCTTCCTTTTGTTCTCCCTGCCGTCTTCACCATTGGACCACGCGTTGATGACACAGCAGCGCTTATTTTGTACGCTAGGCTTATTTCTCCTCATGATAAAGAATCAAATCATGTAAATGAGCTTGTTGAAGGTGTTATTGAAGGAGAGACTCGTGTTCTTGCTGCTTCCATGACTATGGAAGAGATCTTCAAAGGTATAACCCATAGATTCATAGCCGGTTTAACCATTTACCATTTTAGATAATCATAGGCAAATTTTCTTTTAATCTAAAAAGTATTTATAAGACTAAAATATATTCTTAAATTCATAAAAATATAATTTTAAATTACAAAAATATCAAAAAAATAATTTTATAAAAAACATAAAATTTTAAAAATTTAAATTTAAAATATATGCTAAAAATCTTACAAAAAGTTTTAAACTAGTAAATGTTTTAGACAATCTGATTCGTCTAGGTGACCTACCCTCTCGACCTGACTGCATAGACTTATATTTGTTTTGGTCAATAACATATTGGTTAATTTTAAGTTCTATAAACAGTTTTATCTACTAATATATATATATGAAATTGATTTGTTTTAAGTTTATTATATGATTATCATATTTGGTTAATAATGAGCTTTTGTTTATATTATTGATTTGAAGGGACAAAGGAGTTTAAGAAGGAGGTTTTTGATAAGGTTCAACTAGAACTAGACCAGTTTGGTCTTGTAATATACAATGCTAATGTTAAGCAACTAGTTGATGTGCCTGGACATGAGTACTTCTCTTACTTAGGTCAGAAAACACAAATGGAAGCAGCCAATCAAGCCAGGATTGATGTTGCTGAGGCTAAGATGAAAGGAGAGATTGGTGCAAAGGAAAGGACAGGACTTACGCTTCAGAATGCCGCGAAAATAGACGCGGAATCAAAGATCATATCAATGCAAAGGCAAGGACAAGGAACTAAGGAAGAGATCAAAGTGAAAACTGAAGTTAAAGTGTTTGAGAATCAAAAGGAAGCTGATGTGGCTAAGGCTAATGCTGAACTTGCTATGAAGAAAGCTGCTTGGACTAAAGATGCTCAAGTAGCTGAGGTTGAAGCAACCAAAGCAGTAGCTTTAAGAGAAGCTGAGCTTCAGACTCAAGTGGAGAAAATGAATGCATTAACTCGCACTGAGAAGCTCAAGGCTGAGTTCCTTAGTAAAGCTAGTGTTGAGTATGAAACCAAAGTTCAAGAAGCAAATTGGGAACTATACAAGAAACAGAAGCAAGCAGAG
>KE157238.1:0-13621 GCA_000411055.1 Leavenworthia alabamica
ACCTTTTTTTTTTTTTTTTCTCTGATCGCTTTGAGGCTTTTAACTTTTATTTGTTATTTGGATAAAGACACTTTAATACGTTGATAAAAAAACAATTATTTGCAGTGTAAGCAAAATAGACAATGATATGCTTAAAAAAAACTATAGGAATGAAGAAAATGGTTATTTCTTAAAGCTTTTCTTCAAGTCATCTTTAGTATTCATATCGTGGGAGGTAAATTGATTTATTTGCTCCATATATTTAAAATTAGTTTATATATTTTATTGGATGGAATAATAAAAAATAATGGAAATTATGTAAGATAGGCTTTGTGGGCCCAAAGTGGCCCAGACCAAGACAAAACAAATGAGGCCGAGGAAATGGAAGGTGTGGGCTGTGGGGTATCTCTCACTTTACCAATAGATCAGTCGTAACAACTACTCAATGTAATCTTGACTTGCCTTTTGTACATTTGTGATACGTGGCATATCATAGTACTGCCAGGTAAGCGACATATGTATTTTTTTTGTTTTGTAGCAATACGACAAAAAGTAACAAAGAAAGGTGTGGGCTATGTGAAATTGATAGAAAATAATTGTTATAGCATTATGATGGACTCACATATATAGCCATTTTCTTTTGTTTATTTGGTATATGTTCTACATCTATTGAATAGTGTATACTACACTCAGGAAAACAAATAATGGGTCAAGTCCAAATACATGTTGAAAATAATTTTAAACTCAGAATATTATCAAGAATGTCTAAAAAAGTGTGGGTTCTCATGTTTTTCTGAATATGTGATTAAATTATTTATATTGGGCCGTTTAAGCATTTTATATGTGGTTAAATTAGGCCCATTACATAATACATACTGTACTTTAGAACCGAACAAACATCAGGCTGGTGCTACTTTAAAAACCGTTTAGTCAAATCGATTATTTTTAATTTGGTATCGTTCTCGGTTAAAGTGGGTTAGCTAATTTAAGTCCGGTTAATATGACACGCGAGTCGCGACTCAGGCCGGTAATTACTAATTAATTAAAAATTTTAAATCAATTATTGACAACATATCAGATTGGTTTCTCTCCCAAATTTTCGAACTCTTTTTTTTTTCTTCTCCTTACGATCAGATCTCATCGGAAACACACACAAAAAACGACGAACCATGGCTTCAAGTTTCAGCGGCGATGAAACTGCTCCTTTCTTTGGATTCCTTGGCGCTGCCGCTGCTCTCGTTTTCTCCTGTAACATCAGATTCCTTTTTTTGTTAATTGATACAAATCCAATCTGATCCGATCCGATCCGATCCGTTTTTCTCAGGTATGGGAGCAGCATACGGGACAGCGAAGAGTGGCGTAGGTGTGGCGTCGATGGGTGTGATGAGACCAGAGCTTGTGATGAAATCGATAGTTCCGGTGGTTATGGCTGGTGTTTTAGGTATCTATGGTTTGATCATAGCTGTTATCATCAGTACCGGAATTAATCCTAAGGCTAAGTCTTACTATCTCTTCGATGGGTATGCTCATCTCTCTTCCGGTTTGGCTTGTGGTCTCGCTGGTCTCTCCGCCGGTATGGCTATTGGAATCGTCGGCGATGCTGGTGTTAGGTAATTAATTTTCCCAACTCTTATAATACCTTCTACGAAATGATCTTCAAATCATGTTTAATTCAATCCTCCTAAGATTTGAACTTATCAAATCTCAGTTATTTAATGTTAATACCGATCTTGATTTGATATATGTGATAGTAATCTTTATGTGTTTGTTTTGTGTTTCAGAGCGAATGCGCAACAACCCAAGTTGTTTGTGGGAATGATTCTGATTCTAATCTTTGCTGAAGCTCTTGCTTTGTATGGTCTCATTGTTGGTATCATTCTCTCTTCTCGAGCTGGTCAGTCTAGAGCTGAGTAAAGAAGGATATCTCGTACGAGCTAAATCCTTGTAATGTTTTTTTTATATATAATTTATTTTCAGTTTTCTATTTTGTGGCTTTTTTGAGTTTATTTCTCATGAAAACAAGGAACATGGGTGAAAAAATTATTATTTGGCTTTGGTTACAAAATAATTTCTTTTTTCATTTGCATGTTATATCTTGATGCATGAATAAGTAATAAAAATAAGATGATTCAATGATCTTGAAGCCTTTTTAAGTTTGTCAGTAATATGTTTAATTCCTCTTTACCTTGTCTTTAATTATACTAATCCGTCTAGCTGGTCAGGGCTCTCACCCGAAAGACCCGGGTTTTATTTTAAACTCAAATGTCTATACCACACATCTACATTTCATTACCATATGCAAATACAATACATTAAAAGACCTTCGTACATACATTTATATAATGATCAAGAAATAAGGTGTGTGTGTTTGCACACTGTTCAAATCTCAGATAAATGATTTTAATGACGAAGACGAAGAAACCAAACTCGACAAGAGACCAACGACAAGAGCACTGTTATACGTACTTGGCTCGTTTTGCATAGAATTGTTCCTCGCATCTATAAACGTGTCGTTCAAAAACGGTCCACCAACTAGTGCACCATAAGCTACATTCGGATTTGGATCCTTGGAGTTAAGCCATTCAAATCCATCTTTGCATCCTGTGTTTGCATCTGCTGGTATCGAAGCTCCTCTATGATGCACAAATTCTGGATATTTCTCACCATAACCAACCAAATAGCTCATTTTCTCTGGATTTTTCCCTAACATATAATCAGCCTGCAAAGTATACGAGTTAAAAGTGGTAACAAAGACAGAAACTATATAGTACATGTTAGGTTCATGAGTATAGTCCAATGGAACACTAAAGTGTTAAGACTATATCAACTGGAACCTGTGATCTGGCGAAGTTTCTGAGATCTGAAGGTTTGAAGGATGTGTCACTACAAGATAGTTCCTCAGTACCGGAGGTTACCATGTAATCACTGTATAATGTGGCTAAGAAGGCTGAGGATACAGGGTGTTGTAGTGCATTCCATTCACTAACCCAAATAAGACCACCTATAGAAAACATAAAACAAAACGAGATAGTTAACAATGATTCATAGATATACATCATCAGTGAATGTAAGAAGAGTACCATCAGTTCTACTAGATGTAGCTGTTGGAGAGCTTGGTATAAGCCCACACATGACAGCTTCTGCTGTGTTTTTATAACCTTCAAGTCCTTTGCTTCCTGATAGCCCTTTTTTGAAGAAGGTTAATCTTGATAATAGCACCTGCAAATGTATAAGCCATAGTTAATGTTATATAATCAAGCAAATTAAGAAGATGATCCATGATTTGTAAATTACATGTGTTCCTGGAAGCTTGTTGTCCCAACTAAACCATGATGGACTTCCAAAGTTACCAAATTCCTCTCCATTTTTAGACACAAAGTCAAGATATGATTTATTCTCTGTTGCATGGTATAACCAAGAAGCTGCCCAAAGAAGCTCATCACCATACCCAGTTGAGTTGTAATAAGACTGAACCTCAGGTATGTTAACACTATACGATCCTCTGTTCTTGTCTGCAAAATCAAACAACTGCTTGGCATGTTTAAGAAGCGTGCTTGAATACTTAGAATCACTTTCTTTGAAAACTAAAGATGAAGCAGCCATAGCTGCAGCTGTTTCTGCAGCAACCTCAGTCCCTGGAGTATCTTTATCAATTTTGGTAAGTGTTCTCTTCCTTGACATTGTTTCAGGCCTATCCCAACACTTATGATCCGTCTCTGGATCTCCCACCTTCCACATAAAATCAACAAATGAATCAGTAGAGTCTAAATGAGTCAGTACTTTGATGAATTGAATCAAACATTACCTGAATATAGAGAAGATTAGGAGAGGGATGAGCATTGATGAGGAAATCAGTGGTCCATTTAAGAGAGTCTTTAGCAGAATCCAAAAGATCAAGAGAATCCATATGATCACCATACTCAAGAATCGACCATGAGAGAACAGTAGCTGTAAATGCCATAGGGAAACCAAACTTCATATGATCACCAGCATCGTATAAACCTTTTGAAAGATCAATACTAGCTTCACTTCCATCTTTAAGACCTGAATCACCTCTCCATGATATTTTATTGTTTACCAACTTACCAGCTACATCAATAAACACAGAAACTATATCATTAACAAATCTATATATTCAAAATTTTGATATACGCATAAATCGTGGAGGAGAAGGCAACGTTTGAAAGAGATGAATACATTTCTGGATATCGAAGAATTGCAAAGCGATCTTAAGAGCATCAGAGTAGTTGCTATCAACAGATCCATGATTATTATCATTAGATTTATGCCTAATTACGATAACTATCGCCACCACCAAAGCGATTAATACGATTATTCCGATGAACCAACTACAACAACAACATCTCGAGCTTTTCCCTTTCATTTTTTTGTATCTTCTTTGTTGTGAATGAACCTGCATTTACATATTTCAAAATTCGCTGGAGATTTGAAATCTAAGAAAGAAGAAACTAACAGATTTTGGCTAAAAATAAGGGCACCGACGAACACTGATCAAAACCACGCGGGACGGGATCTGTTTTTGCTCTTTCTTTTTAATATGTTTCGTATTTACGCAATTACCCTTGTCTTTCAAGTAATCAATGTGGTAAGTGCGAGGGTCCTAATTGACAGTTACTCGCTATTATTATGATTTTTAATATTTATCTTTTTTTTTGTTTATATTAGGACATTGTACCTGTAAAATTCATTACGAGTCAGCCTCACCCACGACAGTTATTTATTTAACAAACGGATATATTTCTTTAAACTATATGAATTTTCATATTATAAAAATTGTATATGATTGTGATCAAAGTGATATGAAAACAAATAAAAATTAAATGAAATGGAACTACGTACGTACGACGTGACGATCGCGGATTTAATATTTGGGTCAGATCATCATTTGGTTTCGGCCCATTAGTATGTAGTATAAGCCCATATATCTACACATTGATGTCACAAAAATGTTGGTAACATGTAATCTCAAATGAACAAAACTACAGGCAACAATATGGTTTAATATCATTCTGACATTGAGTGGATCACTATGAAGTTGTTGTTAATATCTACCGATCATCAATTTGGACGTTAGCGTTTCTGTGTTACTTTTATTTGCTTTAATAATTCAAAATAAATAGTACCATCTCATCCTCCTCCTTTTGTCGACTAACCTTTTTCCGGTTCGACTTTTTTGGTATGAACGAATGATGAAGACGTTACCAAAACTCAGTTGGTGTGATTAGTTTAACCGAATGGTTTGATACACTTATAACCGGAATTAACCTCTGCTAATGAATTTGCTGTGGCATGTGGGCTTGAAAGCAATTAACATGTTTTTTCATCATGACGAATAATTTGTTCATTTGGTTTTTCTCTTTTTGCAATTTTTTTTCTCTTTTTCCAATTTCCCAAATTCCAAATCATTTTCATAATTTTATATATTTAGCTTACTTATTATTTTTATTTTCGGTTAATTATAGCCATACTTCTTTATTATTATAGAAAATTATATGACTTCAAAAATATCTCACTAATAATCTTTTATCATTTCCAATTTTCCAAATTCCAAATCATTATTCATAATTTTATATATATTATACTTATTATTTGTATATTTGGTTAATTATAGCCATACTTATTTATTATTACAGAATATGATGTGTCACTTTAAAAATAATTCATTTATACTTTTTTCTTTACATTTCCAATATTCCAAATTACAAATCATTTATCATAATTATATATATAGCATAGTCACAATTTATATTTTTGGTCAACTATATTCATATTATTTATTAATATAGAAAATGATTTGTGACTTTCAAAAGAATTCAGTAGAATCATGTGATAAAGATCAGATTAGTAAAAAAATCAGAAATCACCAGTGAATTCTTCAAAAGAAAATTTTGGTAACCATTTGTCACAATTTTGGAACAAATATAGCCATTCTCATTAATTATTGTTAGAGAAAATGATGCAGTTGCCAGTCATATTAAAAATCTGCAGAATCATAAAGAAAAATATTAAATTATTAAAGGAATCAGAAATCTAGGGGATTCATCAAAAGAAAAAACTTGTTAACCTTTTGTTACAATTTGAGAACAAATATAGCCATTCTTATTAATTAGTTTAAGAGAAAAATAATAATATTAGTTACCAATCATATTAAAAAAATCAGTAGATCCAAATATCCAATGAATATAAATAAAATAAAGAGTAATTACTTATAATACCACCATTTATAGTTTTTAGGATAAAATTACATTATTTTTTTTAATTAGACATAAATACCATTTTTTATTAAAATCATATTTTTAATTTAATGTTAAAGTTGAGTATTTAGTAGTTGGGTTTAGTTTTTTATTATTTGGGTTGAGTATTTAGTAGTTGGGTTTATTATTTATTGTTTGGTTTTTGTGTAATTTCTAAGAAATATAATATAATTTTTAATTCAATTAAATTATTGAATGATATTTTTGTTTTAAATTAATTTTAATGATATTTATAGAAATTAAAATTAATTTGGTAGTATTTTTGAAAATTATATTTTAATTAATTTAAAATAATATTTAATTATTTTATTGGAATTTCATGTATTTTACCATATTTATTTTCAAATATTTGCTGTAGAATTTACTGTATTTACTGTCGTTATGAATTTTTAATTGTTTTATAGACTAAACTTTACCAAAAAGCAAAAGTAAATAAAATAAAAATAAAAATAAAGAAAAAAGCGAAGAACGTGGCACAATTCCCCGTGCGTGTTTGTATCATCTTCCCAAGACGCACAAATCTGTTTCTTTCTTCTCTTTTTTTTTTGTTTAATTATCTCTCTCTCTCTCACATAGATCGATTTTGTATTTGTACCGATCAACGATCCTCATCGCCGGAGGATCTATCTCCGTACGTTATATCTTTATACCCTTCTTCATCATATTTTTGATTCGCTGAAATTTTCGTTTTTTTTTCTTTCTTTCTAGATAGCCCTATCGTTGTTTTAAATCTCTAACCTTTTAAGTTTTTTTGTTGATTCTCTTATTGTAATTAGGAATTGACTTATAGAATTTTGTAGGGTTTTGTATTGTTAGATAATTTCTGTTAGAAAAATTTCAGATCTTTTTGGTTTTTATTGACCTAAAGTTTAAACCTTTTTACAAGTTGAACTGAGTCTTATATATTATTATCCTATGATCTTATTCTGCAGGGTTACAATAAGATTATATAAGCAGAGTATTGGGTATCAGACCTTATAGAGAAAGATTTGATTATTATGGGTTCAGTTTGTTGTGTAGCTGTAAAAGACAGTAAGGTTCCTCCTCCTAGTGGATCTTCAGGTGCAGCTCTTCATTGTAATTCAACTTGTTCTCCTCAATGGAGTTTTAGACGTGATAATAGAAGACGAGTGGCTGATGAGATTGAAGGTTCTCCTTATTACAGTTCATTTGTTGGGAGTAGAGGTTGTATTAGTATGGATAAGTTGTCATTAGGTTCTGAAAGAGGAACACTTTCTGAAGGTGGAAGTCCTCTTGTTGTGCATTTAGGCACTCCTGTCTCTCAGAAATCACCAACTCCTGATATGAACACTAATTCTATGGCTCTACCTTCTTCAGGTAATTCTCTTAGTCTTAGGCCAACAACAACTATTGAGAGACCTTCATGAATCAAAGATGAAAAAGTATTCTTTGTGGGTTTGTATTCATTCTACAGTTTAAGTGACGCTTGTTATATTTCATTATCTGTTCTCGTTGTTGACTAGATACATATAGTTAAGTGGGACCTTTTCATTACTGTGATGAATTAAGCTTTGCTTATTGTATTCCTGCTGTGTCTTATGTTACTCTTTTCTGTGTGGCAGATTCATCCTTGGCAAGCCATGATCTCATAGAGGTGAGATGATCTACTTAACTCTAGTTTGAGCTTAAGAGTTTTTTTTGTTTTTTTTTGTCATGTGTGTTTGCTTCCTTTTGCTTGTCTTCTTCCTAAGGAAGCATTATTGTCTTTCCTTGAGGTATCTTATCATATACCCTTTGGATCTTCTTTGTTTCAGGTGAAGAATTTTGTTGGCTCACCTGGAATCGTTCCTTCAGCACTACCGAAGCCTTTGTTTTCTGTGCCTTCTCTTCCTAATTCAGTCTCTGATCTTCCATCATCTCATACTCGTTTGCTTCCTCCTAAATCCACACCATCAAGGCGTGCTCGGCGTTCACCTGGTCATCAGTTGTTTAGGCAGGTTTCTGATAGTCAAATTTTAGGATTGAAATCCCCAAATAATAACTACTCAATCTCAGAAGGAAGATCATCCTTTGTGCTTTCGACCTGTAGCAATGACTTTGCCGTTGGATCCCAATACGCATCTTCTGAAGGTGGCTGGTCCATGAACACTTTTTCTGAGCTTGTGGCGTATTCTCAAAGGGAGAGATGGTCCTTTGATAGCGAACACTTAGGTTCTGGTAGACGGAAGCTAAGTGGTGGTAGTAGCAGATTCTCCTTCTCACCTTCCATTGTTGACCAACAGACTTGTGGAGCTTGCTCAAAGTTACTTACCGAGAGGTCTTCTATTGCCAATTTCGAGCTCCCAATCGCTGCTATTCTTGCTTGTGGCCATGTTTATCATGCAGAATGCTTAGAGACCATGACAACTGAGATAGAGAAGTATGATCCTGCTTGCCCCATATGCATGATTGGAGAGAAACGTGTTGCGAAAATAACAAGGAAAGCTCTAAAAGCAGAGGCGGAATTGAAGGCAAAGCAATACAAAAGATGTAAAAACCGTGTGGTAGATAGTTACGGAGGTAGTGAATGTGATGAGTTTGTGTTTCAAAAGATGGGGAAACGAGAAGGCAAAGCACTGAAGATGGAACCTAGTTGCAGTAGCAAAAGCAAGTCAAGTAAGTCATTCTTGAAATGGCACCTCGCTTCTATTAGCTCCAAGTGGAATAAACCCTCTTCTAAAGAGACTGCATTGAAGAAAGGGTTTTGGTCTAAACATCGTATGAACCGGTCTTCATCAAGCATAGAGGTAAAGATCTCTTCTCTACATTCTTGAGAAATGAAACTGTCTTCTAAAAACAGATAATACACATTTCAGGGATTAAACCAGACATCACAGCTATGATGAAACCCTCTTGATCTGGATCTCAAGAAGATTGTCACTTAGCTTTGTAAAAACAGAGATTGAACTTCAGCTTTAGCCTTTAAAAGTCTTTTTTTTTATGGTTTATTTTGTGTGTTTCAGTGTAACCTATTTGGATAATTTTTTAGTTATGAAACAAAACTTATCATTTTAGTGAAACTTGAAGTGGAACGCAGTACTTTGTTTACAGAAGAACTCAAAAGCTATTATTACAAGGAACAAGACCAAATCTTTTTATTTGTTCACACTTGAAAGTATTTGTTTATATACACAAAGCATTACAATATTGGCTTACCAAAGTGTATATAAATCTCAGTTTCATATACAAATGTAAAGACTAACACCTATAGTTTTCACAAAATCTAACCTTTTATATATGCCACAACAAATATTACATATAATATGTATAGAGTATTATATCCACCTATCTATATAAATGCGAAGCTCACGTTTTCTTGCGCTTCAAGAATCAAACCCCCAATAAACTGGCATTGCCAGTTCATAAACCTGTGAAAAGCTCAGAAACTTTTCAGACAACGAAGTCATGTAATTGATGTGGATTAGAGAATCTTTCATCTTGTTGGTTACCAATACCAACATAGCGATTGTAATCATCGATACCAAACTCATGATAGTTCATCAAGCTGTCATAATCTCCAGTAGTAGTAGTAGCACGGTCTGGTTTTGGATCTGCAAACACGAGGTTCTCTTCTGCATCAGATGTATAAGCCATGTTGTTGTTGTTTCCTTGATTCTGTTGTTGTGAAGAAGAGTCTTCGTGTTTGAGCTGAGATGTTTCTTGGATTTTGTTGTTGTCTTGATTAGAGTTAGAGAGTAACTCTGGTGAATCTCCAAACTCTTCTTTATACATTTCTTCGATCATTGGTTTCCATAGTCGAACTCTCGCGTTAATAAACCAATTTGAAACCTAAAGAAATGTCAAGAACCATTTAAATAAAAAGCTTTAAGACAACAACAAAAGTGAGATCAGGTCTTGTCGGTTTTTACCTGGTTTTTCGATAGTCCTGTCTGCTTTGCAAGCATGATTTTCTCTGATTCCTTAGGATATCTAAACAAAAAATTATATATAAATGAATAAAAGAAGAGCTAAAACAAATGTTCTTATTAAAAAAACAAAACTTACGGATGAAGGAAATGCTCAAATAGCCAAGCTCGGAGTATAGAAACAGAGTTTTCAGGTAAGCCTCTTTGTGGTCTCCAAGTTGGTCTAACCATTCCAAGTTGTTGATGTAAAGCTTTTTGTTGTCTTAACCGTTGATCTAAATACCTAAGTCGTGGTATCCTTTCTCCTTGTTCATCAGAAGTAGTCTCTTTCTCTCCAAGCTTCACTCTAATCACTTGAATCTGCTCTTTAATCGCATCGCGTAAACATCGAAAATGACTAGAGATTCTATTGAGAGCTACTGATGTATAAGGCTTAGCTGCTCCAATACCTGTTACCATCTCAAAAGATGAAGCTAATGCTTCTATTTGATGATGGTATTGGTTATACTTTTTATCTACTTCATCCACCATTGTTAAAAGCTTGCTCTTCTTGCTTTGAAGTTCTTGACGTTCTGAAGAAGATAACTCTTGAGGTTGAGATTTCTCATCTTCTGTATTATTATCACTTAACCCATTTTGAAAGTCTTGACTTTTATCATTTTTCTTCATCTTCTTATTCTTTAATTTCAAATCTTTCCTTACACTAACAACTTCATCAAGTAACTGTTGTGTTGGTTTAAGGTAACGAGATCTCAGTACGTGACTCATAAACCCTGACGAATCGTAACGGGTATTGTTATAGAAGAATCCAACACCATTGTTGTTGTAACCAGAAGGAGAAGAAGATATTATATGATCAGACTGATGAAGATGATGACTTGAACTTTTAACATTCTCATCAGAAGGATTTGGATTAATGTAATTCAATTGGTTAGTGAGATTATGATCATAATTGTATTGAAACGGAGAAACAGAGACTGTTGATTGGATCTGATGATTACCAAGACTTAAAGAAAGACCACCACCATGAAAGCTTAGATCGTTACTTGACACCGTTACGTTTCCGTTAAGACCTGTAACGACGATGTCACTTGTTGGTGGGATAAAGACCATCTCGTTGTTTCGAACATCGTTTGAAACAATCTCTGAGAAAGATGCAACTGAGGAAGAAGAAGCTTGTTGTTGTTGTTGTTGTTGTTCGTTGATGTAAATAGAATCTTGGTAAAGAGATTGCATACCGACACTAGTTGGATAATACATAGCCATGGCTTTTATCAATCAAAGTGTTGTTATTACAGAACTGAGTTTCATCTGAAAGAAGCTTTGGTCTGAAAGAGAAAAAGAAAGAGAGACGTGTAAGTTTAAAACTAAAAAATTGTGGATAATAATAAAACAATCTTTGAGAGGTTAAAACATCGTATTCTCACGCCTCAACGCAAATATATATATAAAGATAAAAAATGAAACCAAAACCCTAATTAATCTTTTGTTCATAAGAAAGTTTCAACTTTAACTTAGTGACACAACCAAAAAATAACAAAGGATGATGAAATATAAATGAATAATTATTTCATACTTTTTGAGATGATGAGAATAATTCATAGAAGTTCAAAAAAGAAACATATCAATCATAGCTTTCAATCAAGTATAAGAACATATCGATTCTTGAAATTAAAGAATTAAAAATCAAAACCTGAGAGAGAGAGATAAACTTTTAAAACGCTACCAAAGATAAAGATATGTGGATGTGGCTGAAACAGGGAACACAGAGATAAAAGGAGAAGAACTTGGAACAGTCGAAGACAAAAAGACAGAGAACAAGAACCAATCCCAAGAGACTATTATTAATTTGCAATATTAAATATACAAAATCCTTTTTTTTTTAATTTACTCACAAAGAACATAACCAACCCATCTTATCATTGGAACATAGACAACAAACCCAGATTCTTAAATTATTAATATAATGTTTTAACAAATAAAATTTGACAATCTCTACCAATAATTATTTAATATGTTTTTATTACAACAGAAGCTTCTATATTAAATTATGGTTATATATTTTTTTTTCCTTTGCCAACCATTTAGAGAATAGCACGCGAGCAGAAAATTCATTATATTATTTATTTTTCTAATATTATTAGTAGATAATAGAGAATATTTTACACAAATACGACTTTTTATATCCATTTATATATCAAGTTATCTAATAAAATAAACAATATTACAAGTGAACCGAAACGAATAATGTGGTGTACATTGACTTGACTTGGTGCTTTTATTTAAAAAAATATAAACAAATCTTTATAAAAATGAAGAAAATAGTATTGTATGTTTTGTTGTTTAATCGCTTGGACATAAATTCAAGCAACCGTTGAATTGTTTTAATATTAAATTCATCCACCAAAGATTGATAGATTAATTTAACTAAAGCATCTCTTGTGGTTATGCTGATAAAATCATGAGTTAGTCTGAACAAACCTATAGTTTTTATTACTTATATAATTATGAATCCCTGGTTATAAGCTAGCAAGAAACATGTGTTACGTGACATGATAATTTTTAACTAATGTATAATTTTAAAACTATCATAACGACAAGAGTCACAAAACTCTAATCAAATCGACATTTTTTGTTCGCGTAATATATCGGGCACATATATTTCTTATTAAGTGACGTGCAAAAGTGGAAACTAATTAACTCCATTTTTCAGATTTTTCTATCTTTAATTAATTAAAAAAGTAGAAATGTCAACAAAACAATCTATTAAGTTATTAAATTGCAAAACCACCCCTAGAGCTAAGGAACTTGATTTGGTAGAAGTATTGATTTGAAAAAGAAGTGTGTGTTTGTGTATGTTCAATTGCTTAATTGAGGGATTAAAGAACCTTAACAACCAGCTGGTGACTACCTAATTTTTCCTTCATTGTAACGAAAAATCTAATAATTCGATTAAATAATAACATATTTTGTTAAATAATCAAGGGATTATATAATAATATGTGTGACAATAAAGGCTTTTATCAATAGAATTGGCAGCTTTATGATGAGTTGGATACTCTGTCCCAAGGATCTATGGAGGTTGTGTAATAAATAATAGAAAAAAGTAGAATTGAAATAAATAAGGTAGCTGTGTCGGACGCGAAGTTGGTGAAACTGGCCAAAACCAAAACACTTGGACGCCAATTGTCTTGTAGACGTTCGTTAACGGCTTTGTGTCCATCTTCATTAATGTTATTTTTATTTTATCTTCGCATTTTTGTTTTTAGGTATGGGCATTCGGTTTTAATCGGTGTAAACAGTTCAATTT
The DNA here is from genome assembly GCA_000411055.1 of Leavenworthia alabamica. Classification (NCBI taxonomy): domain Eukaryota; kingdom Viridiplantae; phylum Streptophyta; class Magnoliopsida; order Brassicales; family Brassicaceae; genus Leavenworthia; species Leavenworthia alabamica. The sequence goes on from KE157238.1 coordinate 13,431, forward strand.
TTTTAATTTGTTCGGTTTTAAAAAATTAGTTCCAAAATAAAACCGAAAAAAATCGGTTTGGTTTTTGGGTTGTTCGGTTCGGTTTTGGGTAAAAAAAATATTTTCGAATTCAATCCGATTAACCCAAATAAACTGAATAAATCTGAAATTTTACTTTTCGGTTCGGTTTATTCGGTTTAATTTACACCGAA
>KE157238.1:14134-24356 GCA_000411055.1 Leavenworthia alabamica
CAAATCACCACATGATATTTCTCTGTGCGTTGGCCTCACTTATACAGTATCGACAATCATTTCCCGGTAGGTCACCCATCCTATTACTACTTCAGCCCAAGCACGCTTAACTGTAGAGTTCTGAATGAGTGGTTGACCGAAAAAATAAGTGCACTTTTGATGACATAGATAGCCAAATCAAATGTTTAAGCATTTTCTCATGCACCACCATACCAAAATATGGGATGTTACAAAAAAAAATATAGTCAGACCGATTAAACTACATGAATTTTTATTTTCAAGAGCAATCTCTATACTCTATAGTATAGTTAATAAAGTATAATTTTAGTTATAAGTTAGGTACCTTCGAATATTCATAAGACACTGACACATCATGTACAAAAGAATGTTAAAAGCTGGATAAGTTTTCTTTATATAAACCATTTATTACACCTCTGGCAAGGATGGACCCAATGTACAACACTACAAGGTCGTTTACCATATTTTCAATTCGAAAACATAACCTATTTTGTGAATATGTATTATGTAGAATAATTGGGGCCCATAACATTTTGAAAATGTATATATTAACACATAAATATACTTTAAAAAGAAATTTTGTATAGTACATGATAGACGTGGCATGGTGGTGAGCTGACCGATCAAGAGAGTTAGAGAGGTACAAGTGCTTGGAATATATTTTATTTTCATGAAATCATTGTTTTGATTAATGTCTGCACCACTTCTACCTCAAACAATTTAACATGTACAGTAAAACCTATATAAATTAATAATATTGGAAATTTGATATTTTATTAATTTATTGTGATATTAATATATCTATAAATTAATAATTATTAATTTATAGTATAAATTAATATTTATTAATTTATAGAAATATCTTTNATATTTATTAATTTATAGAAATATCTTTTCATCTATAATATTTTTAAAAAATTTTTAAATGTAAACAAATTTTTTTAAAAAAATGTGTATATGAATGCTATCAATTTTACAGTTTCTGCTTAGATAGTTAATGTTCATCAAGTGATAATAGTAAAAAAAATTTAACACTACAAAATTAAATAAGATGATTGTGCTTCAAAGAATTTAGAAGAGTATTCAACTTATGAAAACAACATTCATGAATTTGAAGTTGTGATCAATATTTAACTGGAATAAAATATATATTAATAGCATACTCAACTATTCGGGTGAAAATAATTCATATTCAGAATTTTAGAGTTTAGAAGAAATTGTGTCTTATGTCTTTAATACTAATAAAAAAATTGAAGACGATATTATGACATCATTCAAACCAATTATGCGTATTGAAGCAATTATAGCGTATAGAACTCTTTACAACCTTTAAATGCATATAAAAAAAACAGCACTAGAAGTGTTTGATGCAATAAAAAAAATTAGGGATGAACTCTAACGAGATTCAAACTTCAAAAAAATACAAACAACATTGGAATCATATTTTACTAAATTGACTTAATTATATTTTTCTATACTTATATATGTCTAAGATTTATAATTATTAATTTATGATATTATTGGAACAATATTTTTATATGGGAGTTTTAGAAAAATTATTATCTTATTATCTTATCAAATTTTGTTATTTTTTTCATTGATCTGAGTTTGAACCGGAAAATTTTATTAATTTATAGTATTTATTAATTTATCGAATATTAATTTAAAAAAATTTTACTGTATCATGTAACAAAATGTATCCATGTAATAAAAGGTATGCTTCCATTTTAATAGTTGGCCTTTTAAAGCCCAAAATAATCTCTTCAAAGGAAAACTTCTAGCCTTGCTAGCGGAGCAGGTTTAAGCCCACTTATAACTTAACATTCTTAATGGCTTAGAGTGATTTTAAAAACGGCAAGACTTTCTTCAAGGCATATCACTAAAAACAGCGTGAATTTCGAAGCATAAAACACCAAAACTCTTTTTCAATATCATTGATTTGTATCACCGATTGGAGTGATCCTCTTGAGATTTAGCTTTGAATGCTGCAAAGTTAAAAAAAGTGGAGTGAAGTTTCAATCGAATCCATGATTATTTAAAAAAGTTTTTTTCTAATTCATTTTAATTTATTGACAGTACTGATTGGAGACATAAATGCATGATTATTTACAAAAAAATTAGTGAAGTGAAGTTTTCCTCATGCAACAGCTAATTATAATTACCGCAACAACTCTATACCATTTTGCAATATGTTTATGAAAAAAAACATTTACAAAGGGAAAAAGCTAAAAATGTTATTTGATGATCTCTCTTATTATAATCTGTTCATAGAAATTTACTATTTTACCTTTTTTAATGTAAGATGCCTTTTTAATAACGAAACAAGTTTTACTGCGGAAATCTGAAAGTAAAGTGTCGTTGAAGTCTTGTGGCATTACTTTGGGTTGAACTGATAAAATTAAAATGTATGTGGCTAAAAGACAAATATATGTAATATAGCGAGATTCAATAAAGATAAGTTACGAATAATTCAGTTATGAAAATCAACCGGGAAAATATAACAGATTCTTTATTAATTGTGACATTCGCTTGCAGAAAAAGAAAACAAACAAAAATTTCTCAGAAACGTTCTTAGAAAGCTTTAAGGATTTGTAGTTTTACTTCAATGGAAGAGAGCGATCCCAAGGAAGACAGAGCAGAACAATCAGAGCTGAGGAGACGATGCTTCATTGATCTATACAAGACTAAGCTCCAAATTCGCTAAACGAAACTGGTCGAGAATCCTTTTTAAACCCTAAATTTCCAGCTAATTTTTGACTCGGAGTTTTTCTAATTCAGATTTAGAGAAACTGGAAGCATTAAAAAAGTTTAAAGAAACTGAAGAGTAGAGTCAAGTTCACATTACAATGCTGGTTTTTTAGAAAGATAGAAACATAAAGAAGAAGCTTAGTTTGAAAATGAATCATCATTGGATTCTCTTTGCATGGATTCATCTGATGAATCTCCAAATTCTTCTTTGTACATTTCTTCTATCATTGGTTTCCATAGTCGAACTCGAGCATTTATAAACCAATTTGATACCTTTTAATTCATCAAACAAAAAAATAACCTCAATAAGAATCTTCATTAGATAACAAAAAAAAAGTTTCAAGAATCAGATTTAGAAGAGTGTACTTGGTTCTTGGAAAGCCCTGTTTGAGATGCTAACACCAGCTTCTCTGCCTCATTTGGATAACTGTTTTCATTATAACAATTAAAATCAAATATTTATACTCTATTGTTAGTTACTTGAGTAGCAAGAAAACTAACGGATGCAAGAAATGTTGAAAGAGCCAAGCTCGGAGAATAGCAACAGATGTCTCAGGCAAGCCTCTGATGGGTTTCCAAGCATGTTTTTGTGGTCCTTGAATCAAACCAAGTCGCTGAAGTGAAGATGAAGTGTTCCCATCGAATAAGCTAAGGTGTGAAAGGCCAGAGCTGATGGTCTTTGGAACATCTTGATGAGATATGATGAATCTCCGACGAACAGAGTTGACCTGAGATATTATTGCTTCTTCAAGAGAACCGAAATGTCGTGTCATGGCTTGAAGAGCTAAACCGGTGTATATTTTAGATGAGCCTTCTCCTGCTATTTCCTCAAATGATGTAATCACTTGCTCAAGTTGATCACAGTACTTGTCAAACGTTTCTTCTACCTGTCCAAAACCGGATTTAACCGAAATTAAATTGAAACTTAAACCAAATGAAAAATAGTTAGATAATTTGGTTAACAAATATTGGTTAGGGTTTATAAATTTGTGGAGACTATAATTAACCTGTTGCAACAAAGTGAGAAGCTTGGTGATTTTGATATGAAGTTCATGATTCTCAGGCAAAGACATGAAACCTGAAGAGTAAAGCTCTGTTTTGATTTGAGAAGACAACTCAAACCCTTGTCTTCTCCTTCCAGGAAACAGTTGTTGGATTAGAATGTCATTGTAAAGCTCAACTTCTCTACCACCTATATTAATAACTTCTTCTACAAGGCACTTCACTGCCTTGGCGTATCTTGAATTCAACAAAGTACCAGGAAGAGATGAACACTCACGTCTTATCTTTAACTCCTCCATCTTCTTCTTCTTAGAGAAAACAAAAAAAAGAAATAAAATAAAATAACTTTGTGGGCACTGTTAGGTTACTCTTGTTCATCCACAAACATATAAATAAGTGACCAAGAAGTAGGCAATATTATATTATTCATATTCATATCGAAAAATGTAATATTATTTATTTGAAAATTTGGAAGTTGACTTGTAGCAATGTTAGCCTTTGAAACCCATAAATACTAGGCAGTTGCTAGTTACCAGTATAACATTATATTTTTTATTTTTTTGCCTATAAAAAACAAATTTGAAAAGGATCATTATATTTTGGTAAATTCTCAAAAATATCACTAAATTAACTATAATTTCCACAAATACAATTAAAATTAATTTAAAATAAAATTACTATTTAATAATTTAATTGAATTAAAAATTAGATTATATTTTTTAAAAATTACACAAAACTCAAACAATAAATATTAAACTCAACCACTAAATAATCAACCCAAATAATAAAAGACTAAACGTAACCACTAAATAATCAATACTAACATTAAATTAAAAATATATTTTTAATAAAAATAGTATTTATGTCTAACTAAAAAATAATATAATTTTATCTCATAAACTATAAATGATGATATTAGAAGAAATTACTCTTATATTTTTTACGTTAAAAAAAACACATTAGAGTTAATCCATGGTCAAAGTTAGTTTATATTCAATTATATAATGTTAAGAAAAAGCACTGAAGATTTTAAATTCACGAAGCAGCTAGAGAGTAAGAGCCAATGATGCAGCCTGCAGCAAAAGCATTATTCATAGTTTACCTATTCTGCTCTACCCTGCCTCCTCTTACTAATAATATTTTTAAATTGGCAAATAAAAAGTCAATTAATAAGAAATTTATTAGATATTGTATATATCCTTATCAAGAAAAGAAAAGATTTCAAATATAAAATGGTCCCTCTCCTGAGCACGAATCAACAGGCTTTTGCATAAATGCTTCTTCTTATCTTTGCTTCTGCAGCTACGATCCTTTTTTGAGCTTCTAACTTTGTTGGGAAGTTCAAAATCCAAAAAAGAAGAAAAAGACACACACATGCAAACAACAACGTATAATTAATTTCTATATACTTTTTAAAAAACCATTAATATATATATTTGGAGAAACTAGAAAGCTTAAGGTAACATGCAAATTATATCATTTGTTAGTTAAGTCTTTAAGATTAGTTATATCTATAAAATCCAAATGATATATACAAATTTTCTCACGAGAGTTTTCACTTTCATGATGTTTTTAACTTTTAACCTGTCAATGTAAAAATTAAATTTGGTAAAAATGGGAAAAACTCGGTTTTATTCATTTTCATGATTGTTAATATTTATTAAAATTTCAGAGATTTTGTTTGCTTCTGAAAGTGAACCATAAAGGCAAAGGAACATGAACACTTTAAGACTAGTATGTGTATATATTCGTTGATAGTAGCTGCTAATTAGGACAACTCATAGATGTTGAAAAGACACTACAAATATCTTTAGGACATTGCTTTGGCTTCTTATTCCTTCGTCAACTTGCAACAACTCATCCAATGAGCCTTCGAGTCTTTCATTTTATGACATATCCATAGCTTCTATTTATTTTATTCCATTACTTATTTCATTATTTTGGCCAACAAGAAATATTATACTCATAAATATTATAGAATAAGTAACTTTTGATGAGAAAATTTTGTCTCTTCTCTTTCTATTTTACCTAACATCAACAAAACAAGATTCACTCCAAAAAAAACTTAAACAATTCAACTTTTTTCGTTAGTTTTGATATTAATTTGGATTGTCATGTTATTCAAGCAAAAACTATTTCAACTGCTTATGCTGGTATGGAAGATGAGCTTGTAGATTTGGTTACAAAAATAAATAAATTATTTAGTATTCACTATGAACATTCTCAATTTTCATGTTAATATAAAGATGGTTGGCATGTTGGGTGGTTTTTAAATGATCGTCAATCAGCAGCCGCACGAAGAATTAGTAAATTACCATAATATCCCTGGACCGTTTCACTCGAATCACGTCGTCGGTCGTAGATTTAAAACCGCAGGATAATACACGTGTCATCATCTTCACCGTCCATAAAATACGCCTTATGATCATTCATTGACATTTCTCTAATATCTTCTTCTTCTATCAGAAAGGTCCCACAAGTCTGAGCCCTCAGATTTTTCGATTCTTCCTCGAAGCTTCGTTCTTCTTCTCTGATTATCTCTTTGATCTCTCTCCTTCTCTAAGAAGCCATGGCTAGTTCCGATGCTCCATCTCACAAGGTCCCCTCTCTTTCTAACTCGTTCTGTTTAATTTGACTTTGGTATTAGAAATTGAAACTAGGGTTTATTTTGAATTTGGGAAACTGTATAGGCTCTGAGTAAAATCGCGAGCAAACGGCTTCAGAAAGAGCTTGTAGAGTGGCAGAAGAATCCACCCACAGGATTCAAACACAAGGTCACTGATAATCTCCAGAGGTAAATTTTAATCAATTATTATGGATTAATTTGGGAATTTTTGAATATGAAATAAACGATAAACAGATGGGTAATTGAATTAATCGGAGCTCCAGGATCTTTATACTCCAATGATACTTATCAACTTCAAGTTGATTTTCCTGAGCATTATCCTATGGAATCACCACAAGTGAGTATAGTAGTCTCTTCTATGATACTCAAATCACTTATTTTACTTGTTTTTTTTGTATTTATAATGTTTTTTAAAATTTGTATAGGTAATTTTTCTTACTCCAGCTCCTTTGCATCCTCACATTTACAGCAATGGTCATATTTGTTTAGGTATGTCTCATTGTCTCTGTCTCCTCTGTTTTTTATTACCTTCTTACTCTTTTTTTGTTATTATCTATCACTTGTGATTAGTCTGTTCATACATATTTGTTTGAGAGATGTGATTGATCTTTAGGCGTATAAACTCGCTTGTGTTGTAGGAACAAGATATATTAGGATGCTCTTATGTTGTTTTGATCTGTAGTATTACATTGTAAACCCTATTCTACACTTCATATTCTATTGTGATATTGCTTCAGATCCTACCTACCCATGTCCGTATGAGCAGTGTTGAGAAATATATAGAAAAGAACTGAAATGTTTGGACGCATCTGACTTTGTTGTGTATCTATTTATAGATATTTTGTATGATTCGTGGTCTCCAGCCATGACTGTGAGTTCTGTTTGCATCAGCATCCTCTCTATGTTATCAAGCTCACCTGAGAAGGTATACATCCAGCTCTAGAAACTGACCATTTATATAAACTATACTTTCTTTGTTCTTCCACAAAGCTGAACGTTCCTCTCGTTTGGTTTGGTTTTGTTGCAGCAACAACCCGTTGACAATGACCGATATGTGAAGAACTGTCAGAACGGAAGATCACCAAAGGAGACTCGATGGTGGTTTCACGATGATAAAGCATAAGAACGTTGTTCAAACAATATATGTAAAATAATCCAAAATATTCACGAGGTTTGTTTTTGTTGTCTATTTTTAATTTTACCGGGTTTAAATCTGTGTCCTAAACCCCATTTCCAAAATCCATGATGTAAAAAAAAAACAACACAATAAATTTGACTAATTTGAATCTTCTACTCTAATAGTCTAATTCTTAATACACTAATATAACAAAATATCCAATCTAATCTCTCTGATGCTTCTCTATTAGGTCATATATATACATCAGGAAGAATATTTCTCAACTGCTAACTTTCCTCAGGTTTTGTCATGTCACCATAAAGCCGAGGAAGAAGAAGACGATGGAGGAAACAGAGATAGAGATGGATTTTGAAAGATTCTTTGACCAGTAGCAAGTATATGTCGTGGATCGAACTCAGCCTTCAAGCTTTTGAATCGATCCCATTTGTCCCCGAAATGAGCCACCCACTCTTCCTGTGTTGCGTGATGAGGAAGGTACTGCTTCACATTTATCTTGGCTTGTTCGCAGAACTCCATGATCCGACGGTTCTGATCTTTCAGATACTCTAGCTTCTGCGTCTCCTCACCGTCCTTTAAAGCTGATCTTAATAGAGCCACCAGATAGAAAACTTCTTCATCCGGCGTCACGGTTGAACTCCTCTCATCCCATCTAGCATTAACATCAAATTTTGCCACGTCAGCACGACAATATCTAAGTAATTAAATGATGTAGGGACTAGGGAGGGTCGTTGAGATCGGTTTGGTTTAGAAGAATCCGATCGGGACCCACCACCATGAGTTCTAGGAACTAAAAACAACAAACCCAATCTAGACCNGGTTCGATGCACATGTGGACAACGTTTTTCGGACAATACCATGTTCCACGTGTCGCTTTTATTTCAAGTTTTGATACGATTTTGTTTATGGACCACTAATTATTCCCTACAAGTGTCGAGTAACTTTGCATGCATGCAAAACTCGTTTTGTTTTCCTAAAGAAGATATTTAGACGTAATAAAGTATGGTTATGTAGAGACTTACTTGTCTTTGTTCATGGGGTAGATGAGAATAGGGCCACTTGTTTTATTTCCCAAAATCCCTTTGAAAACGCCTTTGTCAAAATCAGAGATTCTTGATTTTGGTACGAAGAGGTTGAGCCATGGGTGTGGAACCTCCCATAAATTCTTCGACCTGAGCTTCAATTCCGCCTTGTGAACCCGGTCTAGAAAATCCACATATTGTAAATCCGTTGTAAATACCGATGTCGGTATGAAATTCAATTTCTTCATCAGGTTCTCTACTTCCTATAAGATAAACCAAATACATCCACATTTAATTTTAGGAACCCTTTAATTTATTAAATCCAGAACAAGAAAATTATAAAAACAGCTGTTTTGATTATTAAAGCCTACCAAAACCAAGGATATGTTAAGATTCTAGTAGAGTTGTTTTTTGTTTAATTAAAACTTAAACTAGAGAAAGAGGAATAATTATTTGGTGAGTGGTCCATGGCCCCGTCCACTACTTAATTAGTAACCATGATTAATTCGTTAGTGATAAACTTAACTAAACATAATAAGAAGAAGAAAAATAAATATTAAGTTCAGGTGGAAAAGCTAGATCTCTATAGATCCTCTCTGGCCTCTTCTCCATGTTCTCTTTCAAATTTTAATTATATAAAATGGACACAACAAAAATGCTACGGAGACCACTTTCAATCATATAAATTAAATATAATTAGTGTTAAATCCTTCTAGATATTCACCAATGCAAAAATAAAATATTTCCTTTAAAAAAAATTAATAATGAAAGTTACCTGATCAACGGTTTCAGAGTCGGAGTCGTGGTAGTTCTTGGTGATCTCAAGACAATACAAAACGGAACCGTTAGAGCTAACGGAGGAGATCTTAACGGGGTTATGAGGAGAGAAGAAAGAGGATCTCCAATTGTTAACGAGACCTTCGTCCACAATCACAAACCCTTCAACGTAATCAAACTTTAACTGATCATGCAATGATATTAAGTACTCTTGGTCTTGCGTAAACACTTTGAAGCTCGAATACAATACCCTTATCCATCTCACCTGTCATAATATATATTTCATTTATGGTTTTATTATCTAAAATTGATAAATAATGTCACCAACAGTAAAAAGCTATGCTTATGGACCCGCCTTGATTTTTTAAAAAATTATATAAATTTTACCCTTTGGGGAGCAGGTTCGAGAGAGATTCGTGCTCGTGTAATGATCCCAAATTGACCTAACCCACCAAGAACTCCATGGAATAGTCTTGTGTTCTCTTCTTCTGAGCATTTCATCACCTCTCCTTTCCCTATTTTTGTTTGAATATTATGTTATAGAAACTTCAACAAATTAAAGAATATATATATATAATCTTCAATGTTTTATTACTAACCAGTTACAACGTCTAGCTCAAGGACGTTACTAATCTGAGGACCATGGTGAAAAGCTTGGCCACTGATTCCTGCATTAGAGAGTGTACCTCCAACGGAGAGATACAAGTAATCAGTCCAAGATTTTGGTGCTAAACCATACTTCAACGTTTCCTTCAACACATCAACCCATAACTCTCCACCCCAAACGTCTACATACATTTCCTCTGGTCTAACGAGTGGCTCCGGCGTCCTGGTTTGGTGATGGTTCATCTTGACAACAACACCGTTCCTCCCCACCGCGGCTTGTCCGTTTAT
>KE157238.1:29738-42851 GCA_000411055.1 Leavenworthia alabamica
GGCCAATGGCTCTTCTGATGACTTCAGCATACCGAAGTCTGAAGAGACAGAGGCTAGGTCGGAAGGGTGGACGGTAAAGTAGCCGTCGACATCTATAGCTCCGATACGGAGGAGCTCAGTGGGACCAACGTTTAAACCCACGGCTATGATCAGTTTACATATGGCGAACATGATGAGAAGAAAGCTTGACGTCATTTCACGATACATCAAGAATTGTCAAGAAACAAGAAACAAGACTCGAAGAGGAATATATAGAAGAAGAGAAGATATATGAATATGATAATAATGTTTTTTTTTAGATAATGAAAGATTTTATGGGGAAATGAAAAAACATATATAGAAGATCCTTGGGGGTTCGTGAGAGCTAACGTAAGCCCAGATTACACTTTGAAGATTTTCTGAGCAACATGCTCAGATTCTCTCTCTCTTTTCTTCGGTTTTGGTGAAAATTTTAATATTCTTAAAAATATAACAAGATTTTTTTTGAATATTATTATTTCGTACAAGTTTAACGAGTTTAAGCGTTTAGATGTGTGTGTCGAGAATATGAAGACAAAGGTTCTCTATTTATAGGACAAAGAGTTGTACCGGAGAAGATCACGTCACATTCATGGTAACAAATTCATCTTTAATCATAAACAAATAATGAATTAAAATAAACTGTGGTAATAGTAATATACTAACGTGTCAATGTTAATGTAAACAATACATAAGTATTTGTTTCAGCAAGACATCGTAGACCAACTACGTCTATAGTTGACTAATTCAAGATTGGCAGTGACAAAAAAACAATTTGGTATAGTTATGTAAAACGTGTTATATGATTGAAAAATAGTTGTCTGGTTAATCAAGAACAAGAAATAGACAAACAAAAAAGTAATTTGATTTTGTCACTTAAAAATACGTTTTAATTAATAAAATATTAAACTTTTTCAATCAAAATTTTAGTGATTTAAGTGTAAGATTTGATATTTATTTTCAGATTAATAAGAAAAGTGTGAAAAAAATTAAGGAGTGGGATAGAGTAATGGGGAGATCATGGGAAGGATAAGAAAGACGGAATAGAAAAATGCCACGTGGGATATTCACGTGGGAGAAGATGAGGTCACACGTGTGTGGTGAAAGTGTGGGGTCCTCATTTTTGATATGGAGAATCCTAGTGGGCCCTATTATCTCCTGAGATGAAGTTCACGTGGTGACGTCCACAGAATTATATATTATATAAAATAAAATAAAAACACTAAAATGGATTAATACAAAATTAACGAAACGAAAATAAAAATAAATAAATAAATAAAAAGGAAGATAGATTCTTCTTCTGTAGTACTTTGCACTTTGCAGTCGGTAGATCCTCTCTTTGGTTTTACCGATAAATTAATTTTTTATTTTTTATTTTAAATCTCAAATAAATAAATAAATTTAGTATATAAGATTAATAAATTTATTATTTTTAACTGCTTTTTATCGAGTTCGTATAAATATATATGTTTCTTATACCAGAATATATATAGATTAATTCCTTCGAATACCATCATTTATAGTTTTTAGAACAAAATTACATTAATTTCTTTAATTAGACATAAATACTATTTTTTATTAAAATTATATTTTTAATTTAATGTTTGAGTTGAATATTTAGTGGTTGTGTTTAGTTTATTATTATTTGGGTTGAGTATTTAGTGTTTAGATTTAATATTTATTGTTTGGGTTTTGTGTAATTTTTCAAAAATATATTCTTATTTTTAATTTAATTTAATTATTAAATGGTAATTTTGTCTTAAATTAATTTTAATGGTATTTGTAGAAATTAAAATTAATTTGGTGGTATTTTTGAGAATTGTCCATATATACATGTTATTGTTGTTGTTTTTTTCTAAATAATGGTGGAATCTTATTAGATTTGATGATAATTAGTTTGGTGGGTTGATTTGGTGTTATATTTTTTTAATGAAAACTAGGAAGAGCAAGTTGAGATATCTAGTTGATAGTAATCTAAACATGAATAGTTGAATACCTTTTGACGACAATAGAGATTGATACGTTTTACCAAATCTTTAAATGTCATTATTGCCAACTTGTTCCCATGTTTTGGTACGTTCAACTTGTGACTTATTACTACAAAATGTATTATATACTTCTATAAATAATTCTCTATGCGTTACTGAGTCGTATAAATATGATTAAGTCCAAACATAAAATATTTTTCTTCTTAGTTTGGTCTTTTCATGTGAAATTTTTAATATTTTTCTTTTATAATTATAGGTTTCTTCCCCCAATAACGGAACTTGTTAAATAAAAAATGTTTACGATAGAATTTATAGTTTTCATAAAACGAGTTTTACCAGATTAAGTATAATATCTATATTGAAATATGCGAAAATGTAATGATAACGATATAATTAAGCAAATGATAACACATGTGGGGCAGCATGAAATATATGTTTGTTTGTAAATTAATTACGTGAAAAATAAAAGAAAAGAATTAACATTTATAGGTGGAAATAAATTTAAAATTTATACGTCTGAATATTTCCAAAACATAACACATGAAAAAATTCAGAACGATTAGACTTTGGAAATAAAAAAACTTAATAATACAAAATACTAATATCTTTGTTATATCTTCCAAAATGAAAGATACGAAGTGACAATAGCACAGTGTTACATGTCTGCAAGAAGGAGAACAAAACACCATTCTAGAATTTATAATGTTGTCTATCTTGAAATATTGTCGATAGTTATGTTTTTATTTTGTGTATTCTCTAGCTTATATCATATTTATTATATTACATGCTATATGATCGTGGTTGATGATTGTACATCTACGTTAAGATTAAAATTTTGTGTGCCTACTATTCTACTAAAGCCTTTTCATTATTGTGCATCTACGTTTACATGCAAAGTTTTCTTTAATCTAATTCGCTTATAAATCCAACCACTCACATCGATCATGGTTTAAACCTTTTCTATGTAATGGAGAGAGATAAAAAGAGTAAATACTTACCTCAAAAGAGGAGACCGCCACATTATTTACGCATTTTCATGAAAATTTCTATTGGTTCTTTCACCAATTAATGTATAAATTACTCTTACCAAATCCAACATGCTTTTGTACGCAATATTCCCTCTTTAATCTCACTTATTTTAAGCCTATTTAAATATTACCACCATTGTATTTGTTTAGAAAACGTACGAGCTAAAATCACGAAATTAATCAGTTGATTTAAGAAAATTATAATTAAAGATGCATTATGCATGCATATATATACATTTTTATTAAATTAGTTTTATGATGGAGTTATGAGAGGGAGTTTAATAAAGGAGATGAGGACGCAATGGTGGAGATGACCTAAAAAATGGATCACACGCTAAAAATAGTGGACATCGACCTAATATAAACTATTCTCTTTTCACATCTCCATCGTTTACTTCCTTCAATTTCAATTTATTCTTTTCATCTTTTTTTACTAAAGTTTTGGTCCAATGATATTTTCCACGCTTCTCTTTTTTTTTTAATTATTTTTATTGTTTTGTTACTCGATTTTCTTTAGATTTTAGGTAAGCCAAATGTTCGTTTTCTACAAGTTAGATACAATCTTTTAAATATTTCCAATAGCTTCTACTTGAATTATGTTTCAATTTAGATTCAACTCATACTTTACACTTCTCAAGTATAAAGTTTTAAACAAATTAGGTTGACCTAAAAAAATCATATAGTAATTTTTGTACATGTAAATAGAATTTATTTAACGTTCTTTAAAACGGTATTTTCTACAATTAATTCTATAAACTTTGTTTTAATAACCTAGACGATGAAGATAAGAAATTCAGACTTGCTCTCACCAGTTACGTGTAATAATTAGACCAAATGAACTGTTATTTACTTTAAACACTTTTGTTCAAAAGTCTGAAGATTGTGCCTCGTTAACTTATTAAATTATTCCTTTGGTTAAAAAATGTGAATATGTAACTTTATCGTGTCATCATTGTTTGTCGATTCTGTAGAAGTAAAATCAAAACTCACAAGAAACGTTTTCTGAAAAGCGTACTTTATTCATTGAAAACAACTCAAATATAAAGCATTACATGAACTGAACTCCTATGAATCGGCAACTAGAGTAGTTGGATTCAAAACGACCTAAAGACTCGCTACTTGACATATGACTTATTCTACTTTGACTCAGTAAGTCACTTAACCAAAACTAAACCAATTATTTCCGGTTTGCTTCTTTATTTCCGGTTTAATTTGCTCCAACAAATCCTCCCTAAACTGAGCTCGATTCAGAGCTTAGTTTACCTGATGCAGAGCAAATTCCAAGCAGACTTCTCATCTTCTCAAATGCTTCACGTTTCAGTGGCTTTGTGAAGATGTCAGCCACTTGCTTCTCTGTTTCACAATGCTCTAGATGAATAACTCCTTCATTCACAAGCTCCCTCAAGAAATGAAAACGAACTCCAATGTGCTTACACCTTCCATGGAAAACAGGATTTTTGGATAGCTTGATGGTTGAGGTGTTATCACATAGAATTGATGTACTTCCTTGTTCTCCATGTCCCAGTTCTTCTAGCATTCTCCGAAACCACACAACTTGACAAGCACAAACAGATGCAGCAACGTACTCAGCTTCAGTGGTGGACAATGTGACTATTGGCTGCTTTTTTGATAACCATGCTACAGCTCCTCCATCCATAATCAGCACATATCCAGATGTGCTCTTCCTACTTTCGATATCACCAGCAAAATCACTATCTGTATATACTAGTAACTCACCTTCTCCTTCTTTCTTATACCAAATACCAAGTTCCATGGTTCCTTTTAAATATCTCAGAACCCTTTTAGCAGCTAACAAGTGCATCACAGTTGGTTTAGACATATATCTGCTCAGGAAACTTACAGAGAATTGTAAGTCTGGTCTGGTTGATGTGATGTACATGAGGCTTCCTATAATTCTTTTGTAGTAAGTCTCATCCACTTTTTCTCCTCCCTCATCCATGTCGATTTTGCTTCCAGGTACCATTGGGTTCTTCACTTCATTGCAGTTCTCCATTTCAAATCGTTTAAGTATCTCAAGAGCATACCTGGTTTGTGAAATATGAATTCCTTGTGGTGACTGCAACACTTCAATTCCCAAAAAGAACCTCATTTTACCAAGATCAGTCATCTCAAATTCCTTTTGCATTGAGCTTTTAAACTCTTTTAGCATCTCCAAATCATCACCTGTGTATATGAGATCATCAACATAAATGTTGACGATCAGTATACTCCCATGTTTGTTTGTCTTGATAAAGAGAGTTTCTTCATTTTGTGACTTCTTAAATCCTTCTTTGAGAAAATAATCTTCAATCCGACTGAACCAAGCCCTTGGTGCTTGTTTTAACCCATACAGTGCCTTGTGAAGCTTATAAACTTTGTCTTCATCTCCTTCTATAACATACCCTTTAGGTTGTTGAATGTACACATCTTCCAGCAGGATTCCATACAAAAAAGCAGATTTTACGTCTAGCTGATAAATACTCCAACCTCTTTGTGCAGCTGTTGCTATGATAGTTCTAATGGTGTCCATTCTAGCAACAGGAGCATATACCTCTGTGTAGTCAACACCATGTTCCTGTGAGTATCCTTTAGCTACCAGACGTGCCTTGTACTTGTTAACCTCTCCAAGCTCGTTAAATTTTGTTCTGAAGATCCATTTAACTCCAATACACTTAGCTTCATTTGGTAGCTCCATTAATTCCCAGGTTTGATTCTTTATGATTGATCTGATTTCTTCATCCATAGCTTCTCTCCATTTTTGATCTTTCTCTGCTTCTTCAAAGGTTTGTGGATCTTCAGCATTGATCTCAACCATATTTACTTCATATTCTTCCTCATTAATATCTTCATTTCCTGTGACATAGTCACTGAGATACCTTGGAGTTCTAATGCTACGTCTTGCTCTTTCTGGATTATCTGTTCCGGTTTGGGTAATTTCTTGAGCTTCCACGTTTTGTTCACACTGATTTTCTTCCTCCCCAGTTTCAACATTCTCCTCAGTTTCACTGTCTTCCCATATCGTTTCATCATCATTCCAGGTCAGCTCATCACCTTGTTGAATTTCTTCCCAGTTCCATCCTTTTGTTTCCTCAAAGACAACATCTTTGCTTATCATAATCTTCTTTGAGTTTGGATTATAAATCCGGTATGCCTTGGATTCTTCAGAGAAACCTACAAACACTCCCACTGTGCTTTTATCATCAAGCTTTCCCCGTTTTTCATCTGAAACATGCACATGAGCAAGACTTCCCCATACTCGAAAATGTTCCACATTTGGTTTCACTCCACTCCATGCTTCTTGTGGTGTCATGTTTTTCACAGATATAGTGGGACATCTATTTAGGATGTAAAAGGTCCATAAGACTGCATCTGGCCAAAAACTCCTTGGCATTTTTCTTGCTGAAAGCATAGATCTCACCATATTCATCACTGTTCTGTTCTTCCTTTCAGCTATCCCGTTTTGCTGAGGGGTGTATGCAGTGGTCAATTGTCTTCTAATCCCTTGCTCCTTACAGAATTCTGAGAATTCATTTGAGGTGTATTCCCCTCCTCTGTCAGTTCTTAGACATTTTATCTTCTTTCCAGTCTCAGTCTCCAATCTGTTTTTGAGCATTTTGAAATGACTAAACGCCTCTGACTTCTCCTTCAAAAGATATACCCAAGCTTTCCTACTGTAATCATCAATAAAACACAGCACATACTTCTTTCCACTAGCAGATACAGGATTAATAGGACCACAAATGTCAGAGTGTAACAGTTCAAGGGTTTCTTTAGTTCTCCAAGCACTTTTCCTAGGGATGGGTTTTCTAGGTTGTTTTCCTATCAAACAATCTGAGCAAGTAAAGCTTTGAGAGTTTAGAGTAGGAAGACCACATACCATGTCCCTTTTTTTAAGTGTTTGCATCCCACAATGACTCAGATGCCCGTATCTTTCATGCCACAGTTTTACTGCATCTTCCGAGGTTGTCTGTAGGCACTTTTGTTCATTTGTTTTTCCTTCAGTAGCTGTTTGATCAAACACCATGAACATTCGATTAATACTCATTTTGCTCTCTGCTATCAGACCCTTCTCTTCATGATAGATTTTGCAGGCTCCTTTCTGAATGATAATTGTCAAATTCTTCTCTTGAAGTTGACCGATGCTTAGCAGATTGTTTTTAAGCTCTGGAACATAGTATACTTCACTGAAGTTGCAGACCATATTGTTTAACACCAATTTCACATTTCCTTTTCCCACAACATCCATTCTTTTGTTGTTTCCGAGCTTGACTGAGTGTTTGAAATTTTCATCAATGATTGAGAACAACTCTCTGTCACCACTCATGTGATTTGAGCACCCTGAGTCTAGAAACCAAGCCTTTCTTCTCATGACTCCTTGTCCTTCTGTGTATGTCATTAAGAGCATCTCTTCATAGTCTTCAAAGTCAGCATAGTTTGCTTCTTCCCACTTAGGACACTCATTCTGGAAATGTCCAAGTCGATGGCACTTATAGCACTCCACTGTGCTTTTGTTGAAGGATGACCTGCCACGGCTTCGGCCTCTACCTCTTCCATTGAAACTTCTGCCTCTTGTTCCACTTCCTCTACCTTGTGTCACACTCAGCACTTGTTCTTCTCCCTTTTCAGTTTTCTTGAATTTTTGTTCATGAACTACCAAAGAGCTTTGAAGCTCTTCAAGTGATATGTTCTCAATCTCCTTCGATTCTTCAATTGATACCACGACATACATAAACTTCTCGCTAAGTGTTCTAAGAATCTTCTCTACTACCTTGGATTCAGCTAATACTTCTCCATTGCTTCTCATTTGGTTTGTGACAGCTAGCACACGCGAGAAATATTCCTCAACCTTCTCAGATTCTTTCATTTCAAGAACCTCAAAATCTCTTCTTAGTTTCTGCAAAAGTGATTTCTTAACTCTGGCATTTCCTCCAAACTTCTTCTTCATCGAATCCCATATTATCTTAGAAGTTTTTCTATCTAGGATTTGCTCAAAAATGATTCTATCAATTGATTGATAAAGGTAGTGTTTCACCTTGTGATCGTTTGTTTTGGCATTGTCTAGCTGTGTTCTCTGCTCTGGTGTGAGAACAGTGTTGGTTGTTGGTTCATCAAAACCGATTTCAATCATGCTCCATAATCCTCTTGCTCTGAAGAAATTCTCCATGACCTCACTCCAATGATCCCAATGTCCATCGAATTGGGGTAATTTCATTTTATCATCTCCCATCGCTTTCGAAGCTGCGGCTTCTCTTCTTGTTTTTCAGGAACGAAATAACCTGGCTCTGCTACCACTATGTAGAAGTAAAATCAAAACTCACAAGAAACGTTTTCTGAAAAGCGTACTTTATTCATTGAAAACAACTCAAATATAAAGCATTACATGAACTGAACTCCNTATTCATTGAAAACAACTCAAATATAAAGCATTACATGAACTGAACTCCTATGAATCGGCAACTAGAGTAGTTGGATTCAAAACGACCTAAAGACTCGCTACTTGACATATGACTTATTCTACTTTGACTCAGTAAGTCACTTAACCAAAACTAAACCAATTATTTCCGGTTTGCTTCTTTATTTCCGGTTTAATTTGCTCCAACAGATTCGTGGGTATCTTTTTGAGTTCATAACCATCTTTTTCGAATCAATCTGTCAGCCATATAAGTGGTGTGGAAAATTTTGCCCATATATTTTAATTTAATACGTTAAGACTAATGAATGGACCTTATGTTTTAATGTCGAAGTTTTAATTAATTAGTGGACCTTACACACAACTGTCACTTGCTAGTTTTTTGGTTATATGAACCAAACACATCCACCTTTCCCATGCAAAAAGTGTCCATTCATGATTTAATTCTAATTACTTTATAATATATGATCATTTTGGTCAAGATATTATTCGCCATCAGTGAATATTTTCATCTTTAGATTACATGTTCAAGTTAGGTTTCCTATAAAGTTAATGACTTATTAGTAAAAAAAGGTTATGTGTCTTTTTCTTTTTCTCTTTCGTGATGGCTCGTTCCAACACATCGTATTGTCTTTGTCCAGTACATGTTTTCTAGAATACGTTTTCTCATAAGTCAAATCTTACTTTTTATTACCATGTGGACTGTGAACGAAGCAAGTAGTATATACAGCTGACCAGTTATGGTATAATTACAGTGCAATATAAATGAATAACTCAAAATTCTTCTTTATGAAGCAAGTCACCCAACTTTGCATTAAGCGTATATATAACTATCATATTATATATTTATATCATAGATGAGGACATCAAAAGATACGTATACACCATAGATACGTAGATAAATACAATTTTAAAAGATATTTAATTAATAATGAAAGTGATAAATGGGTGGATAATTAGTGTCACGTGAAAGAGAGAAGTAAGAGATGTTTGAGAAGTAAAAGAGATTCGTTAAGACTTTTGTAAAGTGAGAGCGACAGAGCAACTTAGCCATATGAGTTCCCAAAACTTTTTTCTTCACAACTTTTCTTTTATGCAAAAGACATCTTTTGATATATATTTTTTATGCTAAAGACATTTTAAGGTAATTAATTTGATTCTATATCATATATCTATAGGATATGCCTAATATACTATGGTTTTAGAGATAAGAAATACGTATGTTTTAAGGACATGTTACGATTCACACTTAACCTATTATGTTTTTTAGTCAAAAGTTAACAAATAATAACGATCTTTTGTACGTTAAACGTTACCTATACGTAACTTATAACTCATAATTATAATATTGTGGTAGATATGAAATAATAAATTTAATATAAAAAAGTTTGAAGAAATAATGTGATTGGAACATTGAAGATACGGAGCCAAAGTGATTTAATTCGAGATCTTCACTATGTCTGCCTAAAAATGGTTACCTTGTGTGGCAACAAGTTTCACGATACTCTATACAAATTTGGCAAAATAATTTCGACCCTTTGAAATAATCGAAGAGACGATGCTATTTACATATTTGTTTTTTTTTTTTCTTTAATTTGATGCTAGAGCCTATAATAATGGGCTTTGAATGGATGTAGATTTTTCATATTTTAAATCAAGATTTTAAATAAAAAACTATGTATATATCTCGTTTATGATATTTCTTTGAGATGTTATGAAATTTATTTTCCGAGTTGCTTATTAGACATAGCATACTAGTGGGTTTCTTGTGTTAGTCAAATATAGAACCAAACCCTTGATTTTTATTTATAAAATAGTTTATTACAAAAACTAATATGTTTGCTACTTATGTAATATGATATATATATGAATGTAAAAACTGCATAAGATTCTACGAAGCTTTGATATTGTTAGGGTCATCAATCATCATGAAGGGGACCTTTGTGTTTTTTGTATAGTTAACATTAATACTAATAGTGTTTTGTTCTTTTTGGTTTCCCTTTTTCATAGTCGACGTGAACTTCAAGTTTTGGACTAAACCTAAAACCAAAATCTCCATCGACATCACATTTTGGCCAATCATTCTAATAAAATGTTCATCTTTAAAAACTAGTATTAAATGTTATGTATTGAATATATAATAAATAATGTGGACTTTTATGATGATGCCTTTGTGTTGGGTTACACATCACATTTTTTTCTGTCATCTACTTATTTTTATTTTTTATATTTCGCCAACTAATAAATATGTTTACACATTACGTGTTTGTGGTGTGTTAAATGTTGTGTGGTCAAAATTTCTTGGTGTTTAGTGTAAGTGATACATGATAGATGTTGTGTAGTTTTCGGAAAAGTGGTTTTAAACCTGCGGATCTGTGGGTTTTTATTCGTTGTAGAATGGATTTGAGTTTAAATTTTTGCGGGTCTCGCAGGCTAAATCTCAGTTTTTAGCGGGGTTTTTTATTTGAAACCCGTGGGTTCGCGGGCTAATCCGCAACCTGCCAAAAAAAAATTTCAATATTATTTTTATCTTTATTTGTATTATAAATTTATATTTTATTTTTATATTTTTTGCTTATATTTGAATAAATTATTTTATCTATTTTATGAGTTTCGTATTTTTTTCCAGATTTGTATGGTTTTTTAAAGTTTTTTTTAATGATTTTATATAAAAAATAAAAATAATTAAATTTAGCGGATTGTGGGTTGGACCGCGGGATTTGCGGGTGCAGATTTAATTTTAAACTTTTTTACTTATACAAAATAAGTTCGGATTAATGATATTTTTTCGAAAATCTGCAGGTTGCGGATCGACCCGCTTCTCATCACTAATGTAGTGTTTAAGAACAACTCGCTAGTTTTTTCATACTCAAGAGTTGAATCGTCAAATTAATATTAAGACATATATATATTGTAGACAAAAATAACATGGCATATGGTTTGTCCGAAGCTCTATAAAAAAAATGTTCGTTTATCATTGGCAAAACTTTTAGATGAAACCAATGAAAGCGATAAAGAGTTTTGTTTTTGTAAATTAATATATGTTGAATTTGCATAAGAATGATTTTGTCGCAACATAGACAAACGATTCCAAAACCCACTTGTCTTAGTCTCGTCTTTATTCTTACTACACTTCTATTGGTCTCCTAATATCTCATTTATTAGTGGTTCTCATTTTAATTTCAATTTTTCAATATAATTTATGAAAATATTTCTATATTATTCTTACAATGTCAATTTTGGAAAATTAATGAAACGAATCTCGTAAGCGTGGAGATTTTTTTATGTTTGTTTTTAGCAAAAGAAGATTCAAAAATTTATGATAAGAAGTAACAAAACCTATATCTATATAGAATGGGCTATTTTGTACATGGACTTATTTATGGGCCCTTATTCGTGTATCTGCAATATCTTTATGGGTACTCTATGGGCCCTTATTCGGTAAATTAGTTGGACCCTTCTTTATGGGCTTTTATTCTCCTTCTTAGTCATCTTGTATTTTTTAATCAAGAGACTGGGTTGGGCCAAAAATAAAATAAAAATCATGTGTTATACAAGTAGATGGATAAATATAAAATCTCACTCATTGGATTATTTCAAACCACATACACACCTTATTCCTCTCCTCTCGTTTATTATCCACTCAAAAATCCATAGTAACGACGTCGTATCAATTATTATATTATAAATTTAATTATTATTTTTTTCATTTAAAACTCAAACTTTTGTTTTGGTGTAAGTTTCTGCTGCTACAATGGCGTTGCTTCCACACATAGTCTCATCATCTTCATCTTCCTTATCTCCATCTCCTTCCTTCAAATCTAAACCACCGTTTAAATCTCTACCACTAACCGTGCCGTTAAGGCGATGTAAGCTTAACTCCTTGCGATGTTCATCATCTTCATTCTCCGAGAAGCATCACAACACAAATCCTTCAAAATCCGATGACATTGTTGAGCTTCCTCTCTTCCCTCTCCCACTCGTTCTCTTCCCCGGAGCTATTCTCCCTCTCCAGATCTTCGAATTCCGTTACCGAATCATGATGCACACTCTCCTCCAATCAGATCTCCGATTCGGTATCGTTTACTCCGATGCAGTCACTGGATCCGCCGCAGAAGTCGGATGCATAGGTGAAGTCGTTAAACACGAACGTCTCGTAGATGATCGATTCTTCTTAATCTGTAAAGGTCAAGAGCGATTCCGAGTCACAAATCTCGTCCGTACGAAACCTTATTTAGTAGCGGAAGTGACGTGGCTTGAAGATCGTCCGTCAGGTGAAGAGAATCTAGATGCGTTGGCTAATGAGGTTGAGGTATTGATGAAAGAAGTGATTCGATTGTCTAATAGATTGAATGGTAAGGCTGAGAAAGAAGTTGAAGATCTGAGGAGGAATCAGTTTCCGACGCCGTTTTCGTTTTTTGTTGCGAGTACTTTTGAAGGAGCACCGAGAGAGCAACAAGCGTTGTTGGAGCTTGAAGATACGGCGGCTAGGTTAAAGAGACAAAGAGAGACGTTGAGGAATACACTTAATTATTTGACTGCTGCTTCTGCGGTCAAAGATGTGTTTCCTTCTTCTTCTTAGTTTTTATGTGTACGGAGAATATGCAATAAACTTTATGAAAACTTGCAAAATTGTAAAAAAAAAAAAAAAAAAAAAAAAAAAAAAAAA
>KE157238.1:42889-60705 GCA_000411055.1 Leavenworthia alabamica
AATGTTGGTTGCTTTGCCTATGAGCATATGGTGTTAGTAATATTAAATTCAGAATATGAATATAATTCTTACTTTATTAATTAATGTATAATGTATTAGTAAAAATATAATATAAAAATAGAGAACTATTAAGAACAATAGAGTCAATACTAGTATCTATTTGGGAACCGAGCTTTACATGTGTATCGGACCATATGTGTTAAAAAAAATAAGAAGTAAAGATTCAATTGAACTTTGTTTTGTTTTCTATCGAGGAACCAAACGTTTAGTATGGTTGTACATGTAGCCGCCACATGACTGACTCTTACACAGTTGCATACTTGTACGTCGCCGTTTTACTCCACGTGACAATTAAAAGGCCTTAGCCAACGGATTCCACAAAATTTAGTAAAATATCAATACGGGGAGTTTTCAAAAAAGTATTTATTTTATATATTTTGTTGGTTTTTGGTTTGCTAATTCTGCCACTTAGCCAACTAATATAACCGTATATATATATTTGTTCCTATAAAATTGTTATTTTAATACTAATATTTAATTATCAAAAGAATATCATTTTATATTATTATATTAATGATATATTTTGTTTAGTGTGTTAATAAAAGATAAAAAAATTATTTAGTTTTTGTTAAAAAATGTATAAATGATAGAAAAAGTATATTCCACTATTTTTCCTTTTAGTCTTAGCTGTTTCTTTTACGTTACAGCCATAATTTGATAATGGCGTTGAATGCATTCACACGATGGTCCATTAATTCAATTTCTCTTTTTTATTTTCCCCAATCGTGGATGATGCCTTATCCATATCTCTCTCTCTTTTCTTAAACTTTTCCCCCTCTCTTCTGGTTTTACGACCAATGTTGCAAAAATTGAGAATGGCCTTTCGAGACAAGTGTTAGGAACTTAGGATTACAAACACATGCACCAGCTTCCTTCTTTCGACACGACCCTCCATTATGCCTGCGCCAGCTATATCATTTCCTCGCCACGTTTCATCACTCTCTTCCACTATATATACACACCCGTTTCCTTATGTCTTACCCTTATCACTAACCAAAACTCGTCATATAACGTTAATTTTGAGTTGTCAACATTCGTACTTATATGTCATCAATAGAGCCAAAGGTAATGATGGTTGGTGCTAAGAAACAACGAGCTGTTCAAGGTAGTTCAAGGAAAGGTTGTATGAGAGGAAAAGGTGGACCCGAGAACGCTTCTTGCACTTACAAAGGTGTTAGACAACGCACTTGGGGCAAATGGGTTGCTGAGATCCGTGAGCCTAACCGAGGAGCTCGTCTTTGGCTCGGTACATTCGACACCGCACGCGAGGCTGCCTTGGCTTATGACTCCGCAGCTCGTAAGCTTTATGGGCACGAGGCTCACCTCAACCTCCCTGAAAAGGCGACGTCAGGAACGTCCCAGACGACACCAAGTAGCAACACCGGTGGAAAAAGTAGCAACTCCGAGTCACCGTGTTCATCCAACGAGATGTCATCATGCGGAAGAGTAACAGAGGAGATATCATGGGAACATATAAACGTGGATTTGCCGGTAATGGATGATTCTTCTATATGGGAAGAAGCTACAATGTCATTAGGGTTTCCATGGGTTAAAGAAGTAGATGATAATAATATTTCTGGGTTTGATACTTGTATTTCCGGGGGATATTCTAATTGGGATTCCTTTAATTCTACATTTTGAACTCTCTTAATTATTAAGACCATATTAATATTATCATATACCAAAATATATACAATATATAGGATTATGTAAATATAAATCAGCTTAATGTTATCTTATATGAACACATGTATATGTGTTCTGTCTGTAGTGTAACGTCAGATTCTTATCGCATCAGAGAACATAAAAAAAAGACAGTTGTTTGTCATGGGGAAAGTGTGCTATGTATGTTTCATAAAAACGTGTTGTTTCATTCTGTGGACCAACGGTCAACGTTAAGACTACATATGTCTATGGGCTTTTCAGTCTTTGATTATTGTCGGCCCAAAACGATATATTCGGCCTATATCAATTGCCTACATAACATTAAATTAAACCAAGGTTGATGCCAACACCAAATCTCGAATCCACAAAATCGACTTACGTGAAATGTTTTCTATATGATAAATAAGATATTATTAGAAATAAGACATCAACAGCTACAGTAAATAGATATAATAAATGCAAATTATAACACTCTATTAATGATCATAATTAGGACAGAAAAAAAAAACACAAGAAACGTAACAAAATAGGCACTAATATATCAGCCAGATATTATATATAGAGAAGTCCCAATCCAAACTGAGGCTCCCACATAGTCTTTATTATCACCATCGTCATCCTCATGAACAATGATGCCTCATCCACTTTTTTCACTCGCAAAAAACTTTCTTAGGTAATTAACCAATATTAAAAACAAATAAAATTTTTAAATGAAAAAAAAAAGAAAAAACCAGACACAAAAGTCATAAAACACAACTGCACACCATATAATTAGCTAAGAGAGATGTGTCGATTAGTCAAACATTGTCCGTTGACTTATGGAGAAGTGGAGTTGTAATGGATGATGATTTGATAGAGTCGCGAGAATCAGGTGCACGTTCGATACCATGCTCCGCGGAGGATTGGATCGCTACCTTATCAAGAGCTGCAAATTTCCTTTCCTCGCTCTTGCCATATAATACGAAATAAAGTCCCGCTATGATCAGGACCGCTCCAATGATCCTGTCATTAAAAACGCCACGTGGCATAAACCAATAAATTTTAAACTTTATTTGTGTTTGGCTCCTTTGAATAAGTTTAAATTAATATAAACTACCCTTTTATTTTATTTTATTAATTAACATACCCGCCTAAGTAAAACTCTTCGCCTAAAGCAATTGAAGCCATAATCGCAACGACAAGAGTCTGAACAGGTTGGTAAACAGCAACAAAGACTGGACCACCTCTGTCAATACACCAAATCTGAACCGCAAACGCGATTCCAGACGCTACGATTCCCTGAAATTAAATAAAATTAGGACTAAATTGATAAACTTAAAACAATAGGGACAAAACTTGAAATAAATATGAAATACAATGGTAAAAGATGAAACTAACGGCGTAGAGGATGGTGAAAAGCTCCCAACCAGAGTGAAAAACCCAAGCCTGAGGTTCTCTTTCACAGAAAGCAGCAATGATCAAGAACTGAATGATTCCAAAGAAACAAGTGTAAGACGTAACGGAGAGCCTCGCCGGATAAGATTTAAGAACCGGAGCTTGAAAAACTAGCCAGCCTGACCACGAGAGACAGTGACCAATCAAGTAAATGCAACCAAGGGTCCAATCTTTCGGTGCGGCGTCTCCTAAAGGCGTTAATACAGCGGAGGCGGCAGAGCTAGTTGTAAGGAGGTGAGTGTGGAGGTGGGTGGTTGGAGTATAGATGGTTGGACCCTTGTAGAGAGTTATGACTGAAGCTCCGGCGACACAAAGAACTGTTCCTAAGACTTTGGAGATACCATCTCTTCTGTTTATTCTAACTTTCTCAATCCTATATTGTTTCCACAATAACAATATGTTACTACCATCACATCATTTTTGATTAATTGATAGGGTTATTTAATATTGTCTACGTTTAATAACATTATCGTTTTATTCCACGTTGAAAAGTCAAATGACCATTATTAAAGTGTTTTCTCTTGTAACCTAGTAGCTGTCCATAAGTTTTGAATTATATATTTCTTTGATCGAATTATTAAAAGAAGAAATTATGGAATCGATGCCTGAGAAGAGCAGCCATGAGAAAGGTAATGGCGGGAACAGAGTTTTGCATGGAAGAGGCAAATGTTGGTGAAGTGTTGTCAAGTCCCAACAAGTAAAACCCTTGGTTCGCTGTTATTCTGTCATGTAATAATTCAATAATAAATTAATTTATTTATTAACCAACTTAATTACTCAAAATAAAAATAAAAAACGAAAGTGAAAAATAACTAAGTATACCCGATGAGTGCTAAAAAGAAGAACTGGATGAGAAAGTTAAGATTTATCGTTGGTCTCTCCTTCCTACAATAACAAAATTTACGTTACGTAATTAAAATAATATAACTATAGAAATATAAATATTAGGGTTTTGTAAAAGAAATGAAAAAACAAAAAGGTTTACTTTTCGAGGAAGTAAGCGAAGGGAAGAAGAAGAAGCAAGGCGATAATGTTACGATAAACAGGGAAGACGAGTTTACTGATTCCCATGTTTAGAGCAGCTCGAGACACAACATGGAATCCAGCGTAACCAAATTGTAACGTTATCATAGCTATATGAAGCTGAAGTTTCTCCGGTACTCCCCATAATGTTCTCCGGTTATCGTTTCCGGTGTTATCCGCCATTGGAACGATCGAACGATAGAGTTGGAATGAGTGTGTTGTTGAATGAAGTTGTGGAGATATAAATATAGGTAGATAGCTATCTCATTCCCTTACCTTGCTTGTGGGTAACCACCGCAACTTGAGATATCTATTTATTAAACATAATTATAAGTTTATTATAACAATGTGAAATAATATAATCTGAAATAAAAAGGTAAAATATAAAGAGAAAAAGCACATAAATAGTATATATATAATTGTTTACTTCTGTTTTCCTCAATTTGTTGCACTCACTATCACATTATAATGGGCTCGTCCCTACATAAATAATTATGTATAAATAATAGTTTTTTGCATCATTAATAAGAATTTTAATAAATATATTTACACCAAAAAATAGTTAAAACAATCGTTAGTAGTACTATAAGATTTTTATATTTTAATATATATATGTGTGTGTATTAATTATGTACAAAAAAAAATATTTTTGGTGTAAATATATTAATTGAAATTTTTATTAATAGTGCAAAAAAAAAATGTTATTTATAGATAATTAATTATGTAGGGACTAGCCCCACGCGCACAACCGAACCGTGAGACCCACAGTACCTCTAATTTCATAGGCACACCCACACGATCAATATTCATATACAAGCGTACATCAATATTGTTATCTGTATTTGTCCTCAATTATTTTGTTCTATTTTCTTGTGCTCAATTAAATTTATTTGAATAATTATATTTGTGTAGTCTTAATTTCGATACTCAAATATATTTATATCCTTTCATAATATAATCATCGAAAATTTTATGATTGCTTATATATGCTTTCGTTTTTAGTTTTCTTTTTGTTGTGAAAAATATAAATGTTCTTCTCACAACCCTGTTTTAGATTTGCAATATGCAATTGACTTTTTTTTGCTTACGATATATGTTCCACGCGCTTAATTATTAAAATATTTCAAAAATAGTGTTTTCTCAAAGGGGGTTAACCTTCAGATTTATTGCGCGTGGCGTTAACTCGCTTATAGTGCAAGTGGGTAAGTTTTTCAATTCAATATTTATCAAACACTGCTTTATGGGCTTTTTGTTCGTTTCCGGGATTTTTGTTAGCGATAGGCCCATTTACAATATATTAGTAATTTCTTCACCAGCACGAACCTGCCACTTGTGTTTTAAATTTGGTCAAGACCAGTTCATTCCTTGCTCATAAACAAGAAGTGGTCAAAGCTTTTTGAGTATTTAAAATTAAGTAAGCTTATGTACGATATGGGCTTCAGTTGAATTAGCTCCTTTAATATAATAAAAGTCTATTACTAAGTCTACTGGGTCAATATTCAGATTAAGCCCATTTATAATTTACAAACCCAATTTTCAATCAGGCCGGGCCTCAGTTGCGATAAGGCATTGTTTAACCATTTTATAAGCCCATTACTAAGCCTACTGGGTCAAAATTCATATTAAACCCATTTGGACATAAGCAATCCAATTTACCTTATAGCCATTCTAGGATTTAAAAGAAGCCTATTACTAAACATGTTGGGTCAAGTCCATTAATAAGCCTGAAAATGAAGTCCATTAGTCTTTATTGTTGGATATTATAGGCCCAAAACATTTAGGCTTATTAACGTGAACAATTATATTATATGCCCATTTTATGGATCAGTGGGCTTTAAAATATAATAGGCCTATGTTAATAACATAATTGCTTGGACCGGAGATTTTTATTAACCTAATACGATCGATATTCCTACTTTTTTGTTACATGTGTTCGAGAGTCAAATAAAATAAAAATCGACGCGCTCAATTATTAAAATAATTCAAAAACAGCAATTTTTGAAAGGGGTTAACCCACAGATTTCGAGCACGTGTCGATAACTCGCTTATAATGCAAGTGGGTATGTTTTTCAATTCAATATTATCAAACGCCGTTTTATAGGATTTTTGTTAGCGTAGGGCCCACTAACAACAATACTTCGCTAAATATCTCCTATGTTTTCTAGTAATTTACAAATGTTTTTTTAAGATATAGAAAGATAACTAAAATTTATTCATTGACTATTAAATTTTTTTTTCTTATAACATCATATTTTTCTTTTTTTTAAGTAAAATATATAGATAACAGTTATCAAAATATTTAGAATAGCATGATACGAAAAAAAAATTAGAATATTATATATATAACATATAATTTCATATAATTATTGATTTCGTATGGTTACTTATAGTTCACAGAGAGAGGGAGAGCAGTACTCCGGACACAGTTTATAGGATACTAGCACCATGGCTCATTTATAATTTAAAATTTTAATAAAAAATTAATTTGTTTATATATATATTTAATTTTTAAAATAATAGATATTAATTTTAATATTTTCTGTATACTCATTTAATTTTATTTTANTTTTAAATTACAAAAAAATATTATTAAATAAGTTACATTATTAAATAAGTTACATATTAATTAATTGTAATAAAATGATTTTGGTGAAAAAATAAAAATAAATTTA
This sequence comes from Leavenworthia alabamica, assembly GCA_000411055.1. NCBI lineage: Eukaryota > Viridiplantae > Streptophyta > Magnoliopsida > Brassicales > Brassicaceae > Leavenworthia > Leavenworthia alabamica. The sequence continues at coordinate 49,744 of KE157238.1, forward strand.
TAGAAGATAAAACATTTTTATATAATAGTGTTGAAAATATTTTTAAAATTTATGCCTTAAAAAATTTCAAATTTAAATTGAAAAAGCAGTTAAGTATTTAATTTTATAATAATAACTTAATTGTCTTAAAATTTTAAATAAAAATAAATTGTAAAAAAAAAATGGTGTTGACATATCATATTTGTCAAACAGAAAATTTATCAATTTTTTTTAAAATTACTGCTGATAAATTATAATCATCATTTTTTATTGTTGAATCACCACTTATTGTTTATCTCGAATATTTATCTTTTTGGATTAAAATAATATTTTTTTATCTCCTTCCTAAAATCATTTTCCCCGTTCCAATGACTCATGGTTTATAATAATGTTATGCAATGTCAATGTCACATGATTTGGCTTGTTAGCTTGTATCATCTTCAGTAGCTTTCTTGTATTCAGGTTTAAGCTCATATGTCCCTTGGTTCGATCCTCTCTTATTGTACACACACAGCTCGTTAAGTATTTCTTTCAAGAACTGTGCTGGTTGGTCTGTCTCTTGTACAAGTTGCTTCAGTGACCAGTTAGGTTGGCCTTCAAATAGCTTGAACATTATAGCTTCAAGCTCGCCACGGTCTCTTCTTGTCCTCTTCATATCGGTTTGCTTTACTGGGAGAGGCTTCCTCTTTTCCTACTCATTCATACATAACCAAAAAACTTCTACATTGGTAAGGCTGATCAAGGTAAGCAAAGTTATAAACAGAAGACTAAATTTTCAGATCATTAAATCGACGATTACTACATACATAAAGAGAAAAACAAGTATACCTTTGAATTGGAAGAAACTAAACCAAGCATTCCAGGCATAGGCCTCATATGTACTCCTCGATCATTATCGATAACCTTTAAGTGTAAAACATTAAAGAATAAATTAGCTAATGCTTTGTACCAGTGAAGGTAAATGAGTTAGTAAAGAACCTGTATCTGTCGATTTTTAACCATGGCTTTACTTGTTCTTTCTCGACAAAGCCTAGCATATTCTTCAATGTCTTCACCATGTGGTTTCATATCGAATTTATGTTCTACTTTTCCTTCAACAGCTGGCATTTGATCTATAAGATTGTTGACAAAAACTTATCAATAGAGATGCTTAAATCTCGCCGGATAAGCTTGCCTAAGTATGAGATGTATCTGATGTTACCTAGACCAACATTGGAAAAGACCTCCATTGGAACAAAGTCTTTGAACATGTTCAAAGAGTAACACTTTGGCATGTTCCCATACTCAGCACCAACCATCTCCATAGTGAACTGATTCATACCATTACAATGAAATTGAAAGAACAACAAGACAACAACATTCAACAGCAGAATCATTCCTCTAAACCTAGGTTTCATGTCAAAATCAATACTAAGAGAATCAATTATGGATAACGAAATCTAATTACCTCGGGTGATGAAAGATCAGCTTTTAGAGGATCAATGCTGAGAACAACCTTCGCCATGTTATGACCCTCCGAGGATAAATACGAAGAAGAAGACGTAGACGAAGGAGCTTGCTTCGCCCAAGCTTTGGCGACAACTACAGGACACTTCATCAACCAAACAGATCGATCGGATTTTGTCAGATCGAGTTCATGAGTATCGTCCATTGTTACTCTAACACTCTCTCTTCTCCAATTCAATCTGTGTGACTGTGTTCGCTTTGCAGTTACTTCTCTTTAGCTCTGATCTGAACTCTGTTTCGGATTTTGACTTAAACCCTAAATCTTCTCACTTACTCTGAAGCGGAGGTGAATAAGAAAAAAAAACCCGACCCGTTTACTAATTACTCGGGCCGAGTTTGGTTACTGCGAAAATTAGGCTAAGGCCCATTATTGTGTCCAAACACAGTTTATTAATGGCCTGTTTACTAATTGCAAGAAACATATATTTCCAGGAGTTATGGGCCTATGGCCTTGTAACTTCTACTTTTTGGTAGTAAACAGGCTTTGTAATTTTATTGCCACGTTTGAAGTAATGTCTAGTCTATAATAGTTTTACGTTACTATTTTATTTTATTTTACTTCATTAATTTTATACAGTAAATATTTTATTACTCTATACAAATCAATATGATATCGAAAAGTGAATTCACACTTAAGCCATAATAATTTTTGGCGATTTCAATATGATATAGATTGAATCATTTTCATAATTAATTTACGGATCAAATTATTTACGTGTGTTTTAGAAAAAGCGACAAAAAATATTGTGAAATTTCATATGACACCTTCCTCTCAGGTTCGCATAAAACTATTTTGCGTAAGCCATTACGTAAATTCCATTTATGTCGGTAAACATATATTATATTGAAACGTATTTGAAAACGAGTAATATTTTATTTATTTTTAGCAATATAAAATTTTGGTTTACCATAATTTAAGTTAAAAGGTGTATGTTTTCGATTCGTCCTTCAAAAAATATGTCAAAAAATGTGGCCCGTTTTCATGTAAGTTAATTTAATGTAAATTCTCAGTGGTCCAATAAAATAAATATATTCGTATCATATAAAATATTATATTATTAAATCGCTGTTTAAGAGAGGTCTCGTTATTATCCTCCACCTTCTGCCCATGCAGATCCACCTATTATTCTGTCAATATATAAATATTAGTATATGAGATAGTTACAAATTTATAATATCGATAATTATTTTGACGAGAGTAACATTCATTATTTGAAATATGTGTAAGTAATTTTAGATTCACCTTTATCATTTTTTTTTAAATCCCACTTTCTGTAGTTTCTTAGTTATATTTTTAATTTTATATAATTATTAATTTATGCCATTAAAAGAACTATATATATATATCATAAAGTAACTTTTATAATACATATCTTACAGATATTTTGAACGAGATGCAGTGCAGCAGTGTGAGTTTTTCGTGAAAGTGTCAAATCTCCATGTGAATAGGCCTTAACGTAAGATTAATTAGTAGTTTAGTTGCAACTTGGTGAAGTGAGCTAGGGAACAAATGGGTCCCACTTTCATGTATTCATATACTATATTTAGCAAGTTGGTGAAGTGGATAATCATGTATTTCATGTTTTATGCTATTTCTGAAATGCTCAATGATATTTATAAAATATAAGAATTTGCTTAAATTACGTATGTGATGATGTCAAATATTCAGTTTTCTTTTGTTCAAAAATGTCAATTATTTTTAAAACATGGAAACTACTTTGAAAAGATAAGACTTCGGTGTTAGTTCAAAAAAGGTTCAGAGATAAACGGAGTTACAGAGAATAGAGAGCAACACGTAAGCTAGTTCTAATACGTCGCGAGTTTGGTCCGTCGTGTCTCTCGTACGTTGTTCGAAAACTTCGACTAGGTCAACCACCTCATTTATGATCAATAATGACAAAAAAAAAACAGAAGATATAATTAAAATTTAATTTTAAGTTTTTAAATTTGTTTTATTTTTTTGTTTTATGTTTTTTATAAAAAAAATTAATAATATTTTAATTGTATTTTAATAAATTAACAAATAAAATTAAACTATATAAAAATATTTATTAGCGAAAATAAAAATATAAAAATATATCATTTTTTAATAAATATAAAAATATTTAAACTATAAATATTGTAAAAGAGAAAATAGTAGTTAGTTTATTATAGTTTATAAACATCTCTTCATGTAAAAACAAAAACTATTTTTTAGGAAAATAAAAGAAAATGATATGATNGCATCTCTCTGCAGTAGCTGTGACCACGACGTACACCACGCTAACAAACTCGCCTCTAAACATCTCCGTTTCTCTCTCCTTTACCCTTCTTGCTCCGACAACTTCACTTCTCTCTGCGACATCTGTCAGGTCTCTTTCCTTCAGACATAGGTTTTGTCTATAATCAAAAATTTCTGAAGCTTTCTTTTGTGTTGACTTTTAGGATAAAAAAGCTCTGTTGTTTTGTCAACAAGATCGAGCTATTTTGTGCAAAGATTGTGATTCATCGATTCATAAAGTCAACGAACACACGAAGAAACACGATAGGTTTCTTCTTACAGGTGTTAAGCTTTCTCCTACATCTTCTGTGTATAAACCTACTTCTTCTTCTACTAGCCAAGATTTATCAACCTCTGTGGAGAAACCTCTCTCAGCTCCTCAGAGCAACAACTCCAAGATCAAACCTACCGATTCTGCGATGAATCAGTGGGGATCTACAAGTACGATTTCAGAGTATTTGATCGATACGTTACCTGGTTGGCACGTTGAGGACTTTCTTGATTCATCACTTCCTACTAATGTTTTCTCCAAGGTTTGTTTTTATTCTCTCTAATCAATAAAGATTTTAAGTTTTGTTTAGTCTAGATTTGAGATCTTTCATTACATAATCTCATATCAGTTCAGATCTAACTAAAAAAAGTACTAATTTCTACTAATTTCTCAATATTATTAATTTTACTATTTTGGGTATTGTACTAATTTCTCAATAAAGTTTATTTTATTTTACCTTTTTCTTGTGTTTGATCTTTTTTGTGTGATTGTAGAGTGGTGATTATGATGGAGTGTTACCATATATGGAAGCAGAAGAGGACATAACTAAGAGAAACAACAACATAGTGTCACTTCCATCTAAGAATTTGGGAATTTGGGTCCCTCAGATTCTTCCACAAACACTTCCTTCTTCATACCCAAATCAATACTTTTCTCAAGAAAACGATAATCAATTTGGGATGATGTACAACAAAGAAGTAGAGTGTTATGCTCCAATACAAAAAAACATGAAACAACAAGGACAGAACAATAAGAGATTGTATGATGATGGTGGCTTCACTGTCCCACAGATCACTACTAATACTTTTACTTTTCCTTCTAATAAAAAGACTAGATCCTTATGGTAGGTAATTTAAATTGTTCTTCAAATGGGTTTGTTTTCTCTCTTTTTCCCTTGATTTTTTGAACTTTGATCTTTGATAGAGTTAGGTTGTTTCTTTACTTTTTTGGGTTCTGTCTTTTTGTAAATTTTGAGTGTGATTGATAGATTGAAGTTGCTGGTTTTGAATCATTGTAATAAAATCCTATATTCTCATATCGTTTATACAAATGTTCTTTCTTATCCTATATTGCAAGTTTTCATGTAAAGAAAAGCCAAATATATATGAATAATGGAGTAAAACTCCTCCTTTTATGGTGGAAGCAAGATTTCATATAAAATAAAATAGTTATTAAAAAAATAAGAAGTTGTTTTCAATTATTGTTTGCATTATTTTTCCTTGTGGTGTATATTATATAGTTTTTTCTCTTCATTCGATGCCTTCCAATCCCCATAACTCGTATGGAGAAACGATTGTGCTTGGATTTGGTTTGTATTTATTTATTATATTATAGTAAAATAAAGATAAAAGATCATAAAATGGAGACAAATTCATAATCACGCGCCCATCACTATGGGCATATTTTGGTTTGTGATAGAATATGCCTACAGAGCTGTGATGCTAGCGACACGTCAACATAGTAGACAAAACACTTTAACTAAAGTTCCGACACGTCATCTACTTGTTTTAATCAGCAAAACTATATGGCAAAAGAGAAACACTAACGACCAAAAGAAAAATAGTATAAAAATAAAAAACAGTCATTTTCATTGTTTTAAGCAGGCCATAATTACGACAAAAAAAATAACATGCCCATAAGTAAAATGGCCCACATAATTAAAACCCATGTTGGATTACATGTTGAAAACACAAAACTCAAGCATTAATCTGTTTAACATTTCATACAATACAAGCAATGTCTCAAACCAAAGTAAAAAACTAACCTTGATTCACTCCAATAGACAAAAACCATGAGAAAACAACGAACTAGCAACTCAAACAAAGAAAGGCTCTGATTGGTAGGTTTTAGAACCTCAGTACCTGCGGAATCCACGGTCAGCTACTCGAGCNCAACGTCTCTATCTCTCCTCATTCTACTGAAACCATCTCTTTGCATACCACCACCACCTTGAACCCTGCTTCCTCTGTCATTGTAACTGTTGTCTCCTTTTGGACAAAGTCTAGCAACATGTCCTGATATGCTACATATGTTGCAAACAGGATCATTCTGACAATCACGAGCTAAGTGACCTGAAGTTCTGCAGTTCTTGCAGGACTTTTCGTTTGTGCATTCTGCAGCAAGATGCCCTGGTTTGAAGCAATTGTTGCAGAGCCTTGAGTCTCCGGAACGAGAAGAATCCGGGTTAGGACAGTCTCTTGCGCGATGTCCAGATTTGCCACATGAGTGGCAGATTCCTTCGTTTGAACAGTTTGTGGCTACGTGACCTGGCTCTCTACAGTTCCAACACCGTGATTCCGCAGTGCATTCTGCTGCAAGGTGACTGCATAGAGAGTTTATAAGAAAAAAATGCATATAAACAATGGAATTTAGTAACTAGGTGAGGAAGGAGGTGTATCGTATATATACCCTGGAAGGCCACAGTTGTTACAGACAGAAACATTAGAGCAATCTCTTGCAAAGTGACCAGGTCGCCTACAGTTGTTGCAGAGACTTCCTTGGCTGAACAAATGCATTCAACAAAATCAAGAGGTTGTGACAATCATATCACATTGAATCGAAGTAGTTACAATATAACTTCATTCAAGAAAATTAAGTTGAACTAAAACCAAGCTAACAGTTACACTATCAACACATAAATGAGACAAACATTCAAAGAGAAACTTTAATTTAACCCTGATCCTACTCTAATCACACCATCTTGATAAAGAGAAGTAAAGAGAAGAGAACAAGGCTTGAGACTAGAGAAGCTGTTCGGCAAGTCAAAGTCAAAAATGAATTAAAAGAGTTATGGGTTATTCAGTATGTTGTTAAGGGGTTTGGGTTTGAGAGAGTGAAACTATTACTAGCTAGCTAAATGAAGAAAAGGGCTTGGACCTGAAAGAACGATGTGTCTCCCTTCTATAAGGAACATCACGATAAGAAATTCGTTCAGATCTCATTCTCCTGTCTCTTGGACTCCGACTACGAATACGATCACCACTTCGACTTCTGCTTATTGAACTCATTCCACAACCAAATTCAACATCAAACACACCTGCCACAACAACATTCATGATTCAACCACACACCAACATTACCATCCTTCACACTCCTCATACATCAATTCGTCAACACAACTCCCTTCAATACCTTCCCCCAAACAACTAATTTTTATCTAAAACTCTAAGATAACAGATCTGATCTGTGTATCCATACTCGTCAACACCAATTTCTTTGCATAGACTTGCATCACTTTCTCAGCTTCATTATAAACTGATTGGGTTTTCACAAATTTCAATCGCTTTTTTTATATTATCAAATAAGTTTAACCTATCCGAACAGATCTCACAAAATCATTAACCTAAACCACAGATAATGAACCCAACAAACAAAACTAGAATAACATGAAATTGAATCTCAGGAAACTCCATAGCGATAAATAAAAGAACTGGAATAGAGACGACCTACCTGAGCTAACAAATCTGGTTGACGAAATGATCTTCTTCTCCGATGACCAATCGAGAAATGAAATCTATATATTTATCCCATCTTATGTTTGGGCTGGGCTGGGCTTTTACATATGGGCCGAACTATAAGTAATCGCAGATAGACTCTTTTACTTGGGTCTGCAGATAATTATTAATAAATAAAACGCAATAAAATAAAAAAACTCCGTTGCCGGGACTCGAACCCGGGTCTCTCGGGTGAGAGCCGAGTATCCTAACCAGCTAGACTACAACGGATTTGTGTTAAACATTTCTTAGTAATACACTATCATTTAGATATAAACTTGTTTCTTGCATTAAAATACTTTATATTTATAACTTAATTATATTGTTTTATGATATTTTCAGAAAAAGTTCGTTGGTCTAGTATTCTCTGTCGCATTTTGTTATAAGAAAAATAAACAACAACAATTGATGTAACAGTAGTTATGTCTTGTAAATTGGCTTGAAAATAAACGTGATGGTCCTTAATGTATGCTGTCTAACATGAACTACTCCACTGCTGAAGGGACCCATGAATATTATTATGTATTATATATTATATAGTTTCTGCAAAATTGAAAGAAAAACAATAAGTTTCAGTTTTCATGCATGTGACCAATCTCGTTTATGGAACATGTAAGTTTGGTTTCATTCTAAGTAGAGCTTCGCAGTTCGTTAGGAACCTTACACTTCTTTATATTTACATTCTTGTACATAAATAACGACTACATGTATATTGTTGAATTAATATGTCATTTTTAATGTTTTCTTATCTTTTTGGAATTTGTAAAATCGTTAAAAAAACGTTATATAAAACTCATGCAGTGAAATGAATTTGACGAATAAGACGAAAAATAAATTAAATCCAAAAAAAAATATACGGCTTGCATGTGCATTTTATTTTATTAATTATAAATATTAAATTCGAGAAGCCGTAACAGGTTCGAGTACTGTCATTGTACGAATGAGACACCTTTAAGTCCTTAGCCCATTGTTATAATCTTCATCCACACATTGCTGTTTTGTTATTGTACAAGCAACAACTCGGTCACGTCTTCAACTGTTTTGTCTTAGTCTCTCTTACTAATTTTATTTTATTTATATTTTCTTTCCCATTGAATACACAAACTTTTTTTTTATTGTAACAAATGAATTATACATGTAAATGATTTTAAAACCCTTATACGTAACTATGTATATAGTTTCAAAATCTTGATGAATTTTTTCTTTTGTTGTTTTGGTGATATCATTCATTGATGTAGAGAAGACGACTAAGCCACGTGGGATAGTTACACTCAAGGTGTAAATTTAATTTTGGGGTAGTGACTAGTGAGAGGCTACTCCTGCAACTTGGAGCTATTAATTTATCAAGAAATTAAAAGTTATCTTGTTATATAATTTATTTAATTTACATTTGCATTTAAAACTTTGTATACAATATTTTTTTAGCTATAATTAATAAAGAAACTGATAACTTATACTGCTACATCGACCACGTACGATACCAACTCACGAAAATGGAAACGTAACCACTCATTTGAATTTGACCCAGCAAAAAAAAAATGTATAATATCTTTAACAAAAATAAAATATTTACTATTACATGTATGTATATAATTTTAAACATATATATCAGCATTCAGTTTAGAAATATCCGTATATAAGCTTGACTTATAAGAGAATGGTGTGTATATATATGGTAAATTAATAAGAAATTTATGCAAAAATCTCCAAAAGCTAATGGTAATGGATACTTGTAAATTTGAAAAGGTGCATGAAGTAACACGTTGGTGTTTTGTACTTGTTAAAAGTATCTGTGTCGTGTTATTCAACGCTAACTACAACGCTCGATGTAATTTTAGACATGTATATGGGATAATGTGTCAACGTAACCATGAAGTGGAGACAATTACATATAAAATAAGAATTTAAATAACTATATAAAATATTCAAAAATAACCTTAATCAACCTCGAAGAATGAGATTAAAATCTTAATTACTTGAAATAACCCGCGAGAATGCATAAAAACAGTAGTTATATATTCTCATATTTAAATTAATACAACAAATTATATCTTGGAGCCAAACATGATGACCCAAGTAGTCACTTTCACGTTTCAACATTCTAACAATTCTGCAACAAATTTAATATTTTGTATCATCTAAATACACAACAAATGGTCACTGTAAGAAACAGGCATATTCATATTCAGACAACAAACACAATAACACATCATAATCTCATCAACACCACAATATCATATCTCTCTCTAATCTCTATACACACACATATATATAATGCATGTTGTGTCGGGTGTGCATAAACTCGTATATATATTTATAAAAATATTTCTATATTCATATATTATAAAAAAGTATATTATTTCTACTCGCTCTAGTCGTTAATAAATACCCACAAGCACAAGTCCACTAGCCTCCCCTCGCTCTCGTTCACACACATACGATTATATTTCTACAAACTCATTTTAAGATAATGGCGATGAAAAAAGCAAACAAACTAACTCAAACAGCAATGATCAAGCAGATCTTGAAGAGATGTTCAAGCTTAGGGAAGAAACAAACTAATGTATACAATGAAGATGAAAATGGTTATCCTCTTGACGTGCCTAAAGGTCATTTCGTAGTTTACGTTGGAGAGAATCGTGTTAGGTACGTTGTGCCTATTTCGTTATTGACTCGACCTGAGTTTCAGCTTCTTCTTCAACAAGCTGAAGAAGAGTTTGGTTTTGATCATGACATGGGTCTTACTATACCTTGTGATGAAGTTGTTTTCCAATCTCTTATGCTTCGATGAACATATTTTTTAGGGTTTTAATTTTAATTATATAGTTTGAAGATTTAAGATGGTTAGGTTGAGAGGAGAAACATAGGTTTTTTTAATGTTTTGGATAATATGGGTTTAGTGTTGTATTAAAATGAGACTAAACCCTTAGAGAAACCTAACGAGGATGATTACTTTTTTTTATTTTTAAGTTTTATTCTCATATTTATAATCTCATGGTGGTGTGATTGCTTAAAGTGTACCCTTTGAGAGAGTTTTAATTTAATATTTCATAAATGAGCTTTTTATTATCAGTTTGAATATTTTTATTTAAATTGAATTTGAGTCTCGTTACACTGACCAAGTCAAATTTCTCAGACGGGCGTTGGTGATTCCCCAAAAAAAATTGCGACTAAAAGCTGTTATGTTTTTTTGTTACTTATAAATAGTATTTTATGTATAGACTTGTTTATCTTTACCAACATTTAAAATTTTTTTTTTGTAAAATAGTTTAGACCAAAAATAATAATGAAAGCATGTACCTTGACAGGTTCGTTACTCTCTAGAGTTTTGTCTCTGTCTTTTTTTATTATATATATATTTCATTAATATCTCTTTTTTTTTTTTGTAATAATTCTCAGTTGTATTATTTCATATTTTTTCTTCCTTTTAAACAACGGCGGTGTTGTCTCTT
>KE157238.1:61283-113070 GCA_000411055.1 Leavenworthia alabamica
AGGCTGTTGAAATCGAAGGTGTTAAGATTCCAGTGGATACTAGTAAACCTAATCCGAACAATCTCGAATACGATAATCTCTATCTCGACATGAATGGGATTATCCATCCTTGCTTCCACCCTGAAGATAGGGTACGTTCGTTCGTTAGAGATATTAGGATTTCAACTTAATATGTTATGCTCCTTTAGGTTTAGGTGATTTGAATCCTTTAGGCTTGATGATGACTATTGTTTTTTTTTTTTTCATTGTAGCCATCTCCAACTACCTTTGAAGAGGTGTTTCAGTGTATGTTTGATTATATCGATAGGCTTTTCGTGATGGTTAGGCCAAGGAAGTTGCTCTATATGGCTATTGGTAAGTGTTTTTTTTTTATTAACCAACATGAAAATTTTAGAAGAGAATGCTTTAAAGGTTAATACTTGTTTATGTTTAAATTGGGTCTTTAGATGGTGTTGCTCCAAGAGCTAAAATGAATCAACAGCGATCTAGACGGTTTAGATCCGCTAAAGATGCATCGGATGCAGTATGTTCTTGTTTTTGATTTGTTTCTTTGCTTGCTTTTTTTGTTTAATTCCCTAACGAGTTATCAATCTTATCCAATGGAAATCTGTTGACATTAAAGGCTGCTGAAGAAGAACGGCTTCGAGAGGAGTTCGAGAGGGAGGGTAGAAAGCTCCCTCCTAAAGTGGACTCTCAAGTGTTTGATTCTAACGTTATTACCCCTGGAACAGAATTCATGGGTGTTCTGTCTATAGCGTTGCAATATTATGTACACCTTAGACTTAATTATGATGTTGGTTGGAAAAGTATCAAGGTATTTATTGTTACTTCCCTGTTAATTCTTAACACTTTTTCTGTCTTCAAACAGTTATGTAGATTCACATATTGGTTTGAGTTTGTAACTAATTTTGCTCGTAACTGTTGTATTAAAAAGGTTATCCTTTCAGACGCAAATGTTCCAGGTGAAGGAGAGCATAAAATCATGTCATACATTCGTCTTCAAAGAAATCTTCCGGGTTTTGACCCAAATACTCGGCATTGCTTGTACGGATTGGTATGATTCTTTATTTTTATTTGTATTTGCTTGTTCATTTTTGTCGCCTGCACTTTCTTGTGTGTTATTAACTGGTTAGGCTCATTTTGACATGTTTTCATTGACAGGACGCTGACCTGATTATGTTGGGCTTGGCGACCCATGAAGTTCATTTTTCCATTCTCCGAGAGGTTTTTGATTCACTCTTCTGCATATTTTTTGTATTTTATTCAGTGTTGAAGGGATTTTCTATATTTCTAAAAAATAACAAAAGTGGGTAGGAGACAACTGGAGTAAAATGTTCGTATCTACTTTTTACTGGATAACTAAGCTAAATCCCAAAATTTCATCCCATGATTTAGGTGGTCTTCACTCCTGGACAGCAGGACAAATGCTTCTTGTGTGGTCAAATAGGCCATATGGCTGCAAATTGTGAAGGAAAAGCAAAGAAGAGAGCAGGAGAGTTTGATGAGAAAGGCGATGGAAATGATTTTGTCAAAAAGCCATATCAGGTTGAGATTCATATCGAATTCTATATCACACACTCAGCTGTTTCTTGAGATACAGTGGTTGAGTGTAATCTTATCATCAAGTCTCAACTCTCATGTCTTTGTTTCTTTTTGCCAGTTCCTCCATATCTGGATCCTTAGAGAATACTTAGAGTTTGAAATGAGGATTCCCAACCCACCATTTGATATTGATCTAGAGCGCATTGTTGATGATTTTATCTTCATATGTTTCTTTGTGGGTAATGATTTCTTACCACATATGCCGACATTGGAGATTCGAGAGGTTTGTGTTGCATTGATTAAGAACTTATCATTCATTGTATTAGAAATTATTATCTGATGTAATATTGTCGTAATTATTTGTTTCTAAAGGATGCTATCAACTTGCTTGTGGCTGTTTACAAGAAGGAATTTCGGTCACTTGACGGCTATTTAACTGATGGGAGCAAGGTGCTTGTTCTCTTTAGATATTGAACTAGTTAGCAGATTACTCAAATCTGAGTTCTTCTTTTTTCCAATTTACTCTTACGTGACATGGTCTTTACTTTATCATTTCCTGTTATCCTCTCCAGCCAAATTTAAAGAGGGTGGAACAGTTTATTCAGGCTGTTGGATCGTACGAGGATCAGATATTTCAGAAAAGAACTAGGTTACATCAGGTACATCAAATTTATTTCTAGAATGCACATTTCTTTTTAACCTTGTCGTGAGGCACGTTTCCCTGAATGGCTATATATCTGCTATCTACATATCTGATTTATGTGACAGTTCCCTTCTCATTCTCTGCTGTAACTTATCTTTTGATTTTAAATTTTGAGTAACAGAGCTTGCAGAGATAGCTAATACTGCCACATTCTTGTAAATTTAATCTAATTGATTTTTTTGGAAACTATACTGGGTTATGTCTCCAGGTTTTGTAAAGGGGATCTATTGTTTAATCTTGTTTGCCTTTTTTTGCTTGACAAGTTTATTTATTGCTACGTTATTATCATTTGGTAAACTTTGTCCTGATAAAACCTGTAGTGTTATATTGATGTTTCGTATTGCTCCTGTTTATGTCAGAGGCAAGCGGAAAGAATAAAGAGAGATAAAGCTCATACAAGAAGAATGGATGATGCAGCTCCAACAGTTCAACCAGATTCTCTTGTTCCAGTTGCAAGATTTAGTGGTTCTAGACTTGCTTCGGCTCCTACACCTTCACCATTTCAGTCTAATGTTGGAAGGTCTGCTCCACCTCAAAAAGTCCGACGTGTATCTTCAGGATCCAGTGTTGGTGCTGCTATTGTTGATGTTGAGAACAGTCTTGAATCTGATGTATGCATTCCTGTCTCTGGAGAGGCACTTTTTGTGTAATTTAACTCCTTTGTCACTGTGGAGTTGAGACTAAATGGGCTATAAAAGAGAACAATCATTTTTTCTTGTTTGCTTATTTCAGGAACATGAGAACAAAGAAGAACTAAAGACAAAGCTCAAGGAATTAATCCGTGAGAAATCTGATGCGTTCAACTCGGATACTCCTGAAGAGGATAAGGTTCTTGCTAGTGAATTATGATTAGATTTACAGTATTTAGGATTTTATTTTGTTACAGTTACCCTTTGATGTCAATCTGTGGGTCTCCCTTTGTTTCTGAAAGTGGTTTGTATTTACATAGGTGAAGCTAGGGGATCCTGGATGGAGAGAAAGATATTATGAAGAGAAGTTCTCAGTAGTAACCCCTGAAGAAATGGAAAGAGTGCGGAAGGATGTTGTNAAGGTTCTTGCTAGTGAATTATGATTAGATTTACAGTATTTAGGATTTTATTTTGTTACAGTTACCCTTTGATGTCAATCTGTGGGTCTCCCTTTGTTTCTGAAAGTGGTTTGTATTTACATAGGTGAAGCTAGGGGATCCTGGATGGAGAGAAAGATATTATGAAGAGAAGTTCTCAGTAGTAACCCCTGAAGAAATGGAAAGAGTGCGGAAGGATGTTGTGAGTTTGAGAATGATATATACAAATCAAGTTTTGATGCTTCCACTCCTGGAGAGTCTTCTAATTTGTGAAACATTATTTTGTGCAGGTTTTGAAGTACACAGAAGGCCTTTGTTGGGTCATGCATTACTACATGGAAGGTGTTTGCTCTTGGCAGTGGTGAGGTTCCTACACTTAAGTTTTCTTTTGTTGGCCGTGTTAACTTTGGTTTTGCAGGAGTAGTTTGAAGGAAAAGTTGATTTTTCTTTTGCTTTTAATAGTTATTTTCTATCTAGGATTTATTTTTGGTTTGAAAGAGTTTACTAGGTTATATCTATTTCTTTGTATTAGACACTAAATTTGCTTTATAGATTCTTAGTTCTTCATCAATTATGGTTTTAGCTGTCACTCCTGATACAGTTCTACTTTGATGTTGCAGGTTTTACCCTTATCATTATGCACCATTTGCTTCTGATCTGAAGGATTTGGGAGAGCTGGATATTATGTTTGAATTAGGAACTCCTTTTAAGCCTTTCAATCAACTTCTTGGTGTGTTCCCAGCTGCAAGGTAACCTTAGAAAATATTGGCCCTTCTATACTTTTTTTTATATTACTGTATCCTCTCAGTATATCAATAATCATTACTTGGTTTGGTCAGTGCACACGCACTTCCAGAGCGCTACAGGACTTTGATGACAGATCCCAACTCTGCTATCATTGATTTTTACCCAACTGGTAGTGTTCCTTTCCTAGTAAAGATTCCATTTTTTCCTTAATGTTAATTGTTGTAACCAATACATCGCTTTCTATTGCATTCTTTTAGATTTTGAAGTCGACATGAATGGAAAGCGTTTTTCCTGGCAGGTAGCCTCTCTGTCTTTTCTGATCGCTTCCTCATGTATTAGAAACACAAATCACACTATCTTTTGAACGTTTTACACTTTTTCACGAAAGGGTATTGCTAAGCTGCCTTTCATTGATGAAAAACGCCTACTAGATGCTGTTTCTGAAGTTGAATTTACATTGACGGTATGCTTCCCAATACGTTATTCCTCCATCTCTTAATGGTTTCCTTCAGATTATGATATTTGCTTCTACAAAGATAGTTTTTAAAGTGTTAGTTCTTCTATCTGCAGGATGAAGAGAAACATAGAAACAGCAGGATGTGTGATATGCTTTTCTTAGCAACATCTCATCACCTCGCTGAACTCATCTTTTCGCTTGACAACCATTGTCGGCAATTAAGTGACAGGGAGAGAGTAGACCTTAAGGTTAAAATCAAACCTGAGCTCAGGTTTGATTCGAAAACATAAAAACATATATCTTTCTTTTTCTTTTACAACTTCTTGGTGGATGATTATTAAGCAAGCTGGTCAGTTAGATATCACAGTGAAGACCTACAATACCAAATCTATTGTTTTCTGATGTTCTTTATATCTACTTGCAGTGATGGTATGAACGGCTACTTGACCCCATGTTCAGGTGAGACTCATCCGCCTATATTCAGGTCCCCAATGGAGGGTATGGAGGACATCTTGACCAACCAAGTCATGTGAGAGTACCAAAACCTAGTTTTCCAAAATATGTTCAAAAAAGCTTTACACGTTTTAACATTATAAACTTATTTATTCTCTTCATTGCTCTGCAGATGTTGTATATACAGACTTCCGGATACACATGAACACATAACCAGGCCACCTCCTGGTGTTATCTTCCCTAAGAAGGTAAATAGATGACAGACACCACTGAGAATATCATCTCTATGGAATTAATACATGTGTGGTTTAGCTAGTTATTGCTTAAGAGAAACTTATTTTTACTGGCTTCTATTTGATAAATCGTCTATGTAGCCTAATTGGTTGCTTAATCTCTTGTTGTTCAGATTGTGGACATAGGAGACTTGAAACCCCCACCTGCTCTGTGGCATGAGGACAACGGAAGGAGACCAATGCATAATCACCATAATAATAACCATAATAATAATAACCAAGGAAGGTAATAGAATCATTGAAATAAGTACAAACAAAAAAAAAGGCTCGTCTCCATTTGTTATTTACTTTCTACTCAAATCTGTAGGCAAAACCCACATGGAAGGCATCTGGGAGACGCAGCACATCGTTTTGTCTCAAACAGTTTACAGATGGGAACAAACCGACATGGATATCAGACACCAACAGATATACACTCTCATCATCCTCCTGATTATGGCTACAATCCTCCACAGTATGTTCCACCAGTTCCTTACCAACATGGTGGCTATATGGCTCCACCTGGTGTGCAAGGAGGCTATGGTCAGCCGCCTCCTTATCAAAGTCGAAGTGAGTACCAACCTCGTGGACCCACTGGGAGATTCCCATCAGAGCCTTACCAGAGTCAATCACGTGGAGGTCAGTACCATGACAATAGAGGAGGTTATTCTGGTAATTATCAACATCAACAAGAACCACAATGGCGTGGTCAAGGTGGGTCGGAGCATAATAACAACTCACGAGGGTATCGTCATCGAGGTGGTGACCGTGACCGCAGAGGAGGAAGTCATCATCATCGTCCTAGATAACGTTTGTTAGATAACGTTTGTTGTATCTTATTAAAATTGTGGAAGCTCTTGTTCTTGTAGCAGCTGGAAAATAGATTGAGAGCCTTACAAAAACAAGTTAAAGGATCCTTCTACTTGCGAGGAGCTTTCTTCTTTCCAGCAATGGCAACAGCTTTACCTTTTTTAGTACGAGCATTAGTTTTAGTTCTTTGTCCTCTACAACGCATTCCATGTCTATGTCCTCTGTAAAGATCTCAGATGTATTAGTAAAGATGTTATAAGATTGGTGAATGAATTGAATGGTACATTAATTATACGATTTGTAATGGGCTATATAATAATTTAACGGGCTTTGTATAATTTGGGCCAATAATGGATATGTTTATTTTCAACTTAAATAATACTACAACAGATTTAAAATATAAAGAGTGATGATAAAACAAACTAGTTACCCAATAGGCCGAAGTTGGTTTAGTTCTAAATTGGGCTTGTTTATAAAACCAAAAAGATTGAAATGGGCTTAATTCCAAAATTTAATAAGATTAAAAATGGGCCCAATTTCAAACTATGTAATGTAAGTTTAAATAGTGACTACAACGATCTTTTTTTTTTGCTATAAAAGTTTTCAGAATTAGAAAAACTCTGACGCGCTTAATTATTAAATTTTTTTTAAAAACAGTGTTTTTCCAAAGGGGTTAACCTTCAAATTTAGGGCGCGTGGCGTTAACTCGCTTGTAGTGAGAGTGGCTATGTTTTTCAATTCAATATTTATCAAATGGGCTTTTTGTTATCGTAAGACCCATTTACTATATTTAACTAATGGGCTTTTTGTTCGTTTCCGGGCTTTTTGTTAGCGTCAGACCCATTTATATTTTAGCAACCCAATTTTGATCAGGCCCTCAGTTGAGATAAACCATAGTTTTACCATACATAAGCTCACTACTAAGCCTAGTAGATCAAAGTTCGAATTCTAACATATATTTAACAGAAGCCCATTACTAAGCATGCTGGGTTAAATTTACATTAAGCCCATTTGAAATGAAGCAATCCAACTTACGTTACAAACTTCATCTGAGTTAACCGCCTTAGATTTAACCGATATAACTCAAGCCCATTAATAAGCCTGTAGATTAAACCCATTAGTCTTTGTTGTTGGATATTAGTTCTGCATCTGTTAGTTCAGATCCACGAAAATCAAGCCCAAAATACGAAGACTAGCTTATTAACATGTGTTCCAGAATATTTTATAGGCCCATTTTATGGCACTATTCAGTGGGCATAGAAATAATATAGGCCCAAAATTTAAGCTTATTAACGTGAACAATTATATTATATACCCATTTTATGGTCAGTGGGCTTTAAAATAGGCCTATGTCGATAAATCCCTCAATTATTAAAATATTTCAAAATTAGCATTTTTTTAAGAAAGCTGTTACATCAGTTTTGTTTTTCTCATACCTTCTACATTTTTTTATCATTTGGTCTAGTATGTATTTATACCTTATTTTTAAAAGATTTTTGGTTTGTTTTAAAATAAAATTTAGTTAATGATAAAACAAGAATTAATAAATATAAAAAGGATTTTGATACAAGAAAATGTCAAAATCGTTGCATAAATTTAGTATTGTTCAATCCCTATCAGGCAATTTTCCTCCGTTTATGATCCCTGTAAAGTAAAAATAGGTTTTTGTTAATAAAGATGATGATGATGAGTGTGTTAAAAAGCAGGACAAAAACTAACATATCCATATGTAAAGCTTCTTCAGAGTGTTTTTCCAGCCACTTAACACATCCTGTGTTCTCTGGAAGTAAAGATCCAGCTATATGCATTACCTCTTCATCAAAACTGCACCAATCAAATTTTGATTCAGTAATCCATAATCCAAATCACAAATCTGTGTAACAAACAGAGAAGCTATAAATATATTTAACCTTTGAACTTGCAGGCGTAACATTGTTCCAACCTTTAATGTATGTCGTTTATGTGATCTACTCATAAAACAAGCTTCACCATCTCTCTAAACATAACATAGATTATATAACTCTGTTGTAATAACAAAAGGAACATTCAAGAACTCACAACATACCACTTTGTACTTGAATTCTTCTCTTATATCAACATCGGTTATAACAGCAGCAGAAAAACCAAGAACAACACAATGGATTGACTCTGGAGAAAGCTTCACAATCTCCCCTTCTGCATAAAACATAGAAAAATAAGCACTAAGAGCAATTAACAATATTCGAAAAAAGTTTTAACAAAAGAGATGTTACCAACAAGACAATTAGGTTTAGGATCAAACAAGAGTAGTCTTGTATTAACTCTAACTCCAAAGTATGGATTAAGTCCAGCAAGTATTTTAGCTTGTTTACTTTTCACATTAGCATCATAAGCTAATAACACACCTTCAAATGTTTCATTATACCTTTTTGAAGAAACAAAGAGTGAGTTTCTGCAATTGTTATTATAGCTAATTGATTAAAAGGAAGAGAGAAACTAAACGAAACTGGAAAAGAAGAGAACTGAGTTCGCGACAAATGGCTTGAAAGACGTTTCTGCTCTTTGATGGATGAATGTAAATCATCAATTCTGCTTCTGAGAGCTTTAATCCTTCCATTCAAGATCCTAATTATATTCCTGTTCATTAAATTCTCTCAAGTTTATGATACGAAGGAGAATATATATAGCGGCGGAGAATCAATGAAACTGAAATTTAAATACATAACATATAAAATAATCTCATCTGGAACTGGAAGAGACGAAACTATTCACCTGAAATTAAACCGGCGATTTGTGATTCTGACTTCTGAGCTGAGAAAAAACGATAGACTGAAGAAGAAGAAGCTGCCTTCGTCGTCTTAAGGACACTAGGGTTTAGTTTCACGCGACTAAAGGTTTTGAGTTTTAAATCCAAAAATCCCGGTTTGTTGATTTTACGCGAATGTTCGGTTTTGTACAGATTAAACCGGACCGTTTCATATCGGTTGCAATATTATTATATTTTTTTCTCTTGTTGCATCAAAATTGTTTTTTTAATTTGTTTATATCTTTTTCCTTCTTTTTCAAAAAAATGGATTCTTATTAGAATTAGTTGTTTTCATTTTAACATATCAAGATTTATTCGGTTTGTTCAGGTTAATTTATATCGAATAATCCGATTAATCGGAGTTAAGAGTATTTTTTTTCAAATTATTCGGTTAACCAACTAAATCAAATATTAACTCAAATTGAACAGAACTGAAAACCAACTAGAAATAAAAATATTCCGTCGGTTTAATCACCTAAAACCGAATAACCCAAAATCGATTTAGTTCGGTTCAATTTTAACCGAATGCCCAAGACTACATTAAGCAATCCACAACAATAAAACAAAATAAATGAAACAATGTGATTTCAAATAAAAAGGCTCACTTCAATGACTGTAAAGCAGAAGAGGTAGTAACAAGACTAGACAACAAACCAACGAGAAGAGCATTATTATAAGTCGTTGGCTCATTCTGCATTGGGTTCTTTCTTGAGTCAATAAACGTCTCGTTAAAGAAAGGCCCACCTACAAGTGCACCACTTGCTATGTTCGGGTTTGGTTCGGTTGAGTTAAACCATTTAAACCCATCTAAACAACCTGTGGTTGCATCTGCTGGGATTGAAGCTCCTCTATGATGCACAAACTTTGGGTACTTATCTCCATAACCAACCACAAAACTCATTCCTAATGGATTCTTCCCTAACATGTAATCAGCTTGCGATTTCGCGAAATCTCTAAGCTCTGTTGCTTTAAAGATTTTGCCATCACAAGATAGTTTATGGAGACTAGAAGTGAGTAAGTAATCACTAAAAAGTGAGGCTAAGAATGCGGATGATACGGATTGTTGCATTGAGTTCCATTCACTAACCCATATAAGACCACCTATCAAAAGATCCAGAATTGAGTTAAAAGATTCTTTATGTTCTATATAATATTGGGAGATCGGATTAGATAGACCAAACCAGAATCTAACGGTCGAGACAAGTAACAAATTCTATATATATAATGAAAAATAAAGTGAAAATTATACCCTTTGTTCTACTATTTGTAGCTGTTGGAGAGTTTGGTAGAACACCACACATAACAGCTTTAGCTGTGTCCATGTAACTTCCAAGTCCTTTGCTTCCTGATAAATCCTTTTTAAAAAATACTAATCTTGATAATAGTACCTACAAATTATAAGCAACCATTAATGTTAATACAAGGAGACAAAAAGGAAATACTTCAACAGTTTTGTCTTCTTCTTCCAATCTAACCTGTGTTCCAGGAAGCTTGTTGTCCCAACTAAACCAAGATGGATTACCAAAACTAGCAAATTCATTTCCATGTTTAGAAACATAGTCAAGGTAAGTATTATCTTCAGTTGCATGATATAACCAGCTAGCTGCCCATAGTAACTCATCACCATAGCCCGTCGAATTGTAAAACTCCTGAGCCTCAGGTATGTTAACACTATAAACCCCTCTTTTAGAATCAGCAAAATCAAACAACTGTTTTGCATGTTTCAAAAGCGTAGCTGAATACTGCGGGTCACTATCCTTAAACACTAAAGAAGCTGAAGCCATAGCTGCAGAAGTTTCAGCAGCAACCTCAGTCCCTGGAGTCTTAGCATCAATTTTAATAAGTGGTCTCTTCTCAGTCATTGTCTCAGGTCTCTCCCAACAGTTATGATCTATTCTTGGATCTCCAACCTATACAATCATCATCACAAATACATTAAAGGAGTGAGAGCAAGAATCATTGCTATGAATGAGAAAAAAAGTCCAAAAACCTGAATATAAAGAACATTATCAGAAGGATGAGCTTTAATAAAGTAATCAGTGGTCCATCTAAGAGACTCTTTAGCAGGAGCTAATAGATTCACAGTAGCCATTTGATCACCATACTCAAGAATTGACCATGATAAAACTGTAGCAGTGAAAGCCATTGGGAAACCAAACTTAATATGATCACCAGCATCATATAATCCTTTAGAAAGATCAAGATTAGCTTCACTTCCATCATCAAGACATGAATCTCCTCTCCAAGATATTTTATTATTCTCTAATTTACCAGCTACAATGATCAATAACATACATAATCTCATATCTATTATTAGAAATTTTCAAATTCGAAGAGGAAATGAATGATTTACATTTCTGGATATCGAAGAATTGTAAAGCGAGCTTAAGAGCATCGGCGTATTTTTTATCAATGGCGCCGGAAGGTCCAGGAACAGAACCACCACTACTATTATCGTCATTTGATTTCTTCATTCTTAATTTGACTGTCAATACAATGGCGATTACAACAGAAGCTAATACAATAATCGCGATGAACCAAGTCCACCAACCTCTTGACTTGGATTTCATACTCATTTTTTCTGCAAGTATGTGGTGAGTAAAGAGAGATAAAATCACCAGAGCTTTGATTAGATCCAAGGTCAATGTAACTACTGCATTTGACGATCGGCGGGAGATTTAGCTTCGTGGATCTAAGATATTGACAGAGATTTGAAAATGGTGATATGAAGACTGAATCAGTGATACTAATCAAAATCGTCTAGTAATCGTCAAGTCAGTGTTACATCGCTGGACCTGGTGGGAGACATTAACTCATAAACATTATTATATGAAAAAAGTCATTTGATTTTGAAAATATAAAGTTAGTAGCTCAAACGTAACTCCACGTCTCCACCAATGAGAAAAAACTTCTTCTATTGGGCCTAGGCTTTAGTCTTCTATTGGGCCTAGGCTTTAGTCTTCTATTAGGCCTAGGCTTTA
This sequence comes from Leavenworthia alabamica, assembly GCA_000411055.1. Classification (NCBI taxonomy): domain Eukaryota; kingdom Viridiplantae; phylum Streptophyta; class Magnoliopsida; order Brassicales; family Brassicaceae; genus Leavenworthia; species Leavenworthia alabamica. Next base: position 73,100 of record KE157238.1, read on the forward strand.
GTCTTCTATTAGGCCTAGGCTTTAGTCTTCTATTGGGCCTAAGCTTTAGTAAACACTTTTGTTTTCGGCCCGTTAACAATATCCAAAACGACTCTTCATTTTCCCGTCATTGTTGTTGAAACTAAACCAATAGATTTGGTCTTCTGTTGAACCAATGAAGTCAAATGCTGCTCAGGATCGTCGAGAAACTTTGCATCTTTCAGAATTCAAGATCATTTACATAAAATAACACAAAATGTTTTCTTTTTTCTCACTAATAATTCTTGTTCATTCCGATTTGAATCTCTGTTTTTTTTGTTCTCTCAACTATCAGCAGAATTGAGACTATAAAAGTAACCCTTGTTTCAGGATTGCTCGTTGCAGAGTAGTTGCAATGGTGTTCTTGTATCTTCATAGGTAACTGAGAAATTATGTTCTTGTCTGTTCATCACAGTCCTTGAAGGATTGTGATTATGATAATGATTCTTTGACATTGTTGCTGCCATGAGACGATGTTGCTGTTGAGACATTATGTTCTTGTAACTTGGAGGTTGAATACTAGTCAAGTTCAAGGATAAGTTTGGTTTACTGTACTGGTTCGATGATGCCATGGTGTTTCCACTTGTTAGTGGTCTGTACTGAGCATCCCAAATCCTTTTTTGAAGTTGTCGTTGTTGCTGATGCTGGTTTACGTTGTAAGCAGTTTGAAATCGAGTGGCTAAATAAGGAGAAAGCTGCTGAACCTTACAAGTTAAAAGAATCTCTTGTGTTACTTATTAATAATATGTGTAAATAAAAGCTTTAATCTTTGTTTAGTAGAGAAACCTGATGAGTAGAAGTTGCAGGAGAGAGCTGAGTATTATAAGCTAAAGGGATATGATACTGTGGGGAATGAGTTTGTAATTGTCTAGCAGATGAGAGAGTTAAGAAATCGTAACTCTGTACAGAGAAGAGATTAGTATTAAAGAGAAAGAATTAATTTGTATAAGAAGAAGTGATTTCATTTTACCTGTTTCTGTGAAGCTAGCTGTGAAGTGTGTAGACCATAAAGCTTATTGATGTCTTCTTGCATAGGTTTTATGGAATGTGTCTTGTGTATATCAAGCAGGTGTGGGTTTTGATATGTCTTGGCTGGAGAAACCATTGTCTTACTGGTTTGTAACACTTTGATTAAGCGGCAAATGTAAATATGTGAAGCACATTTCTTCAGCTTTGTTGGTTGGATTCTTAAAGGTTCACTCAAGAGTGAAGGAGGAGTCTTGGAAGTAGAAGTAGCTTGACTCATCCAATGTGGAAGCTTTGTAGAAGAAGATGACCTGATTCAATAAAGAAAGATATAAGAAAAGAAACCGATCATCGTAAAGGATATATAGAGTAGTTACTTTGAAAGATGTTGAGCTCCTGAATGAACTGCTGAAGATAAGCCAGGCCACAGGGGAAGAAGACCTATTAGAATACATATTAAGTTAGTTTTTAGACAGTATGTGATTCAAAGTTAGTAAGTAGATTTTATTACCGTTGGTTTTATAGTTCATGTCACTTGTTTCAATGGCTCTTACCTAGAAATTTTTCAATATAATCATTAACTATATGAATTATAACAAAGATATAGTAAAGATTAAAATGGAATCAGAATGCTTACATTCATTGAGCTGAGATGTTTATAAGATTGAAGTTCATCAGTTAGCTTAGTTTTGTCTGAAACGGCCGGTTCAAGAGATTCGGGTATTGTAATGTTAGCTTCATTAACCAAGATTGAGTCAACTTTGATAGTTTCTTTCTCATTATCACAAGTCTTCTCAGTAAACATTTCAGCTAAACTATATAATGTCTCTGCAACTTCTTTCTCATCTTTTGATATCGTCAACATTGACTCAGCTATAGCTTTTGTTTCCTAACCACACACAAAAAACAAAATCATTACACAAAGTCTCAAGTAAACTGTTTTAAGTTATTAATCAAACCAACCGTTTCTTGATTCTCCTTCTTTACCAGATCCTTGTTAACAGACTTAATTCCGGTTTTGGACCGGTTAAGTCTCTTTGAGACAGATTCAAGATTCTGCTTCTTCATGGCTGTAATTAAAAGTGCACAAAAAGAGAAGCTAAAGTGAAAAAGTTTCGAACTCGAGTTGATAAAGAGAGATCCTAATTGATTCAGACAAGAATTAAATAAAATAAAGAAGATAAGATAAATATATATTTTTATAAGTTGAAAAATAAAAAAAGACAAGTAATAAAGTGAGAAAAAGCAAAAGAGTTTGCTTGAAAAATAATCCAAAATATTTAAGAATCAAAAGCCAAAATACAATAATCTTCTCAACTACTAAGAAACTGAGTTTCACTGACACATTAACAGAGATCATCATCACTCCATATGAAAAAAAAACATTGAATTTTTTTTTTTTTTTAAATAAAAACATTGAATTTATATTTTTAATAAATAAAAAAAGGTTTTAATAGTGTATTCATGTAAGTCACGAAAACAACGCACCTGAACGAAGCTTCCGTGGTACAGATGCATGATCCACACCATTCAAATTCTGAATATGATAGAAAAATTAAACGAGTAAATAGTAATTACTAATTAGTGATCGTATTTATGAAGAAGTTACCTTTTTTGGAAACTTAGATATATTCTTAGAAACTTCATTTTCTAAATCTGATGGTTGAGAAAACTCGTAACCCTTCATCTTCTTCTTCATCATCATCTCTTGTTTCAATTCTCCATTAGCTGCTACACCAAGTTTCTTCAACATTCCTTTCTTAGATTTTGTAGATCCTCCACGTTTCACATCTCGACGACCCATTTCCATATTTTCTTCTTCTTGAAAAGGAGCTGAAGAAGAAAGACTTAGAGAACGAACCCAGAAACAAAAAGCTCACTTATCCCACATCTCTGTGGTTATAGATACAAAAGAAGAAAAGAGAGAAAAGTATAAAGACGTTAAAGAAGATGAAAAAAAAAACAAAGAGAGAAAAGTTATAAAATAGTTTCTCGTGTTTCGAAGAATCAGGTTCTTCGTGAAATAAAAGAAGAAAAATAAAACTTTGTTTATATTATTTTTAATATTAATGTTTATATATTCAACCCGTGAGTAAAACTCGGCTTGTAATATATAAATGTAGATCGTTGAATTTTGAAAAAAGGTATTTAATTTTGTATTTAGTATAAGGAAACATACAATAATGGAGTAACTAAATCTAGTCAACACATTAATATTTGTAACTGACATAAGAAGAAAAAACGTATACAGAACAATACAAACTTTGATTCATAAAATAATACAAAAAATATTAAGAGGAAAAAAATCGTAAGAAATGAGAGATTAAAACCCTTTTGTGTTGTGTTGTTAATACTAATATTTTAGCAATTTTCAAAATAATAAGATTAATAATATTTTAGGTTTGATATGTGTTTGTTGTTTTCTCAAAGTTTCTTCACATTCCGAAAAGACGGATAATCCAAAGCTGTCTGAATGACAAAACGCTTCTTCAGTTAATGAACGGTGTATAATAAAGGAGTTATAATAGCCGTTCGATTTACTCATTATTATGCCACGTAAACTCATGAACAGAGTTAATATGTCAGACACGTCAGCAACAAGCACTGATACTTACGACTCGTCCTAGGGCCTACTTTGTAAATACTAAGGCCCATATAATAAAAAACGAACAATGTCCAAATTAGGACATAACAAGATTAGAAATTAGAACCATCATAGACACTGCCCAACAATTATAGTCTGGGTTTGTCACAGCCGATGGACATAAAGCTATATTAAAAAAACTGAGTAGCTAATATTCAATAAATACGTCAAAATTCTAATTAATTATCTTTTTTTCTTTCCAAGAAAAAAAAAACGTAAAGGAAAAAAAAAGATTAGAGAAGACTAAAACATAGATCATACTCCATCAACACCACAAGCTTAAGCAACACAACGTATCATCTTGTCTATTCTTCACCATAATTTTACACAACACCTGATGGGAGACGAAGAACTAGCTGACCACCCATTAAACTACTCAACACCAAAAAAAAGCATATAAATCTTTTAGAACACTCATAAATCTCATTAGATTCAACCATACACTATCACAATTAATCATAAAATGTACCTCTTAACATAGTAGTAGCAGAAGTCGGCGAGAATAAAGGTTTGGATAATTTCAGACAGGAGAACCATCATAGGCCATAATCCATATCCTAAAGCAGTTAATAACTGTCCTCGAGTGTCCAAAACCTAAACCATCATAAGTTTATTACATATACTACAATCAAACTCACACACATATATATATATAGAAAACAAACCTGAAGGACCCAATGTGCACAACTCAAGAACCTAGCGATTCCCAAAGCGAATACGTAATGTGCTGTGAATGGCTCTACAATCTGAGACAAGACATGTGATCCTAAGTATGGAAAAGGATAGAAACTTGTGTTCAAGATTTTTAAAGTACCTTAGTGTTTTGCATGACTCTAAGTTGAGGAAGTACGGAAACAGCTTCAAGGTAAACACAAAAGGCCCATGAAATTTTATTGATTATATTATGATGTGTTGATGGATGAATAAGAATAGATAGAACAGCACATGGAATAACCTACACCAAAATATATATATAAAAAACTCGAAAATATCGAAATTTGACATATACTCTTCATAAATAAATAGCTTATATACAAAGAAACATAGATTTATATAAGTAAAGAAACATGAAACTTACAACGTAGTAGATAGCATAATTGTCTTTGTCTTCCATGTAACTAGCTTTAAGATTAAAACGTATCATATATATAACCCAAAGAGTAGTAACCAATGTAGCTGAATCAAGTAATGTGTGGATATCAAATTCCATTACAAAACTACAATACAATCTCACAGCCAAAAACAGAGCTGTTAACTCTTGTGTCTTAAGAGATAATCCTGTCATAAAAACACAAACAAAGATTCTAGTTTTTTTCAATCTCAAATCCATCTTTCACAGATCAAACCCTAAACATAGAATTTCAAAATTTGATTTACCAGCACAAGTCTTCTCCTTGGTGAGTTTATAGATAAGAACAGAGATGCCAAGGGCATGAACAGCTTCAGCAGCAACAAAAAGATTATCGTGGTCATGAACAATCATTCTTAACAAAACTAAAGCTGTCATGGCGGAGATAACACCAATAAAAGCTTTAACCTTTGGTGGTTGCCGGCTAACCCATGTCGTCACGGCGTGGATTGGTCTCTTCGCCGTTGCCTTCATCTTCGATTTGTTTCTTTTCAATTTCTAACTGAATCTAGAAACAGTATAAAGTCGAAAACTTTAGGAACCTAGTACGATGATTTTGTAAACCAGATCTATCTCTTTTATGTCCGAATTGATTCATAGATAAACTATAGTGGGACTGAGTTATACTGAATCCTTATTTAGATTATTAATGTAATTTTCATTTTTAATATTTTAGTGAACGTTAAATGATTTCATAAGATGAAACAAGCCTTGGATTAATCAACATCAGGAAACTAGACCTGGAGCCCAATATTAACTTTGTAGGCCCATTATTAACTATTTTCAAGCCCATAAGGAATAAGACAAAGAGAATGTAGTTTTGGGTACGAACTAATCAAATTGACCACAGCCATAGAAACAGTCTGAGAATGACGTGCGTAGATGTCAAAGACTCATAAATGTTATTGCGTTGACACTTGACAGGTTTCAACAAAACGATGTCGTCTTTACTCAAACTAGAAAGCAAAAGATCTAAAATAAAGGGTATTTACGTAATTTACAAATTATCCTTACCTGACCACATCCTCCACCACCACAATCTCGCTTTTATCACTTTATTGTTAATATTCCACCGGTAACGAGAACTGTCGCAATTTCACGACGGCGGAGAAGAAAAAAAATTCGTATTCTCTATGTCTCTAACGGCGTTATCCGATACGATTCTAGGGAATATCGCGACGATATACGTAACGTTGATTATTGCGATTAAGGTATATGGATTAGTCTCAGGGAGAAGCTTTAGCGCTGGATTCGTCGTTGTTATTTCGATTACAGCTATAGGCGTTTTGTTAGTGGTTACGCTCGCGTGGGACGTGTCTCGTAGAGCAACAGAGGCGGTTTCAAGGTATAATCGTGGTGGTGAAGAGGATCTAAGTCGACGTAAAGGTGGTGGTAGTAGTTGTAAAGGAGGGATTTGTTGGCATGGAGTTGCGATTAGGTCACCGGCTTAACAGGTTCGATTTAGGCTTCCACAAAATATACCTTATGAGTATATATAATATAAACCTAAATTTTTCATTTGTTATAAGACATATATATAAGAAATTATACTGTTTAAATAGATTTTGAGATATAAGATTATGTTGTTTTTGTATTTGAAATGTTGTAAAATCTTGTTATAGATATTATGTAAAATGTGAAATTTATTTTTCTTTTAAAAAATGTTATTTGCTCCGTACATTAATGAGCTGGGTTTGATGGGCTTTAGTTCTGTATAAGCCTATTTTGAATATATCTACGACCAGGCTTAGACCGAAGCGAACATTGGTTTTTCTTTGTCTTCTATATGTTGTAGATAACTCCAAGTCTGACACTTAAAATAGTTGGACCGACTCTAGTTTAGGTCATTCACTGTCTAGAGTTAAAACACTTGTGTTGTCTTCCTCAGAGTTTGCTATTTGTCTGTGGCTAGTGCTGGAGCTTTCTTAGTAGGGCAACGGAGCAAGCTGGTTGACACGTGACTATTGTCAGAAGATGAGGTTAACATGAGAAATGTCTTACGTTTGTATTACACTAATTCACTATCATGAAATTGAAAACAGAATTTTCTTTTTATACTTTATTTTAATTTTGTATTATTAATTATTAAACTTCGGATATTACTTTCTAATGATGAATCGATAAGCAATATCACTGGGTTATATTACTCACATACGTTGTATAGGTTTTGTCTAAAGATGAATTAACATCAAAATACAACATAAAATACCTGGTGAATTAACACAACTAAACTAATACAGTGTGAATGTATGGCTTGGTCAAAATCTTATCATCTCGACCAAGTGAAACTAGCTGCAATGTGGCAATGAAACTAGCCATCGATCAGCACATTGGTTATGAATTTTGTCAACATTTTATCTTCTATTCTTATGTATTTTCGTGATAATATTTTCTACTACAAGATGGTCTAGGTGTTTAATATGTGGGTGTAACACGTCACAGTACCATATATACAAATATTAACTATAAATAGAGGTTGATCTTACTCTTATTTTCTCACATTTTCTCACGTAATTAACTCATACGTTGAAAAATATAGTCATAGCTAAGTTTTCAACCATCATTACCCTTCTCTTCGCTGCTCTTGTTGTCTTTGCTGCTTTTGGTGAGTAATCTTATCGTATGCATGCAAATAGTCTTTTCTTACATATTTATTTTCAGTTTATTTTATACTTAGCTTAACCATGAGATATATATACATATGTATAGAAGCACCAACAATGGTGGAAGCACAGAAGTTGTGCCAGAGGCCAAGTGGAACATGGTCAGGAGTTTGTGGAAACAATAACGCATGCAGGAATCAGTGTATTAGACTTGAGAAAGCACGACATGGATCTTGCAACTATGTTTTCCCAGCTCATAAGTGCATCTGCTACTTCCCATGTTAATCAATATACGACAAGTTGTTTTCCTCGTGTGCTTTAAGTTCATTGAATAAGTCTGCTTCACTCTATGAGTGATCCTTAGGACATGTAATAACCACATATATTTACTTATGTTGGCTTCGTTATAATAATACAAACTTCTATGAACCGTGTGTGTTTGCCATGGCGAAAACAAAACAATTGACGTAGCTAGGCAAGACCTAATAATAATAACGGGCCTAAATTTACTAATGGGCCTTAAATGGGCTTTCGTGTTATTGTATTTTTTGTTTTCCAGTCGTTTTTTCATGCATGCCTAAAGAACATGGAATAAAACTGTTCATCTTTTTTCATGCTAACTCTAACACTTTCTTTACTTTCATATAATTGCTTATTAAATTAGCTTATATTATATGCTGAAAATTTTGATGCATCTATATATTGTAAGAAGAAAATATAATAGTTAATGCGACCGTATGATTTGGATAAAAGTGTGATGTATATGCTCATTGATAGGTTCAATGAGAGTTGAGCACGTTCTTGTAAGATTTAGTATTATGTCGTAAAGATGAAGAAAACACTTAAACTAATTATAAAAGAACATTCTTGTCATAATAATCATAGATTATAAGATAGTAAAAGACTAAAGAGATTTGATCAATGGTGGCGTAACACTAAGTTGCACGTCTTCTTGATTAGAGTCGTCCCAAGTCAATGATTAGTATAATCCCAATTTCATGCCTCCACATAGTTTGGTTGATCACGCTTTACTTACAACTTTTTATTTATTATGGTTCAACATAAAAAGAAAATAATTTTTGAGTTAATTATTGACAAATTAGAAAAAATAGTTTATAAGAAAATAAATAAGCCATGTTTGGAGAAGATACTAGTGTACTAGGTTGTTGCCTTATACTAAATTAATACTTTATACTAAAAATGAACTCATGACAACGGATAATTTATAATTCAAATTCAAAATTTAAAGTGTTCAAAATCAATATTAATAAATAAATTAAAGAGTAAATGATAAGGTGTTTGTTTGGTGTGGTATGAGCTGGCATAAGAGTTGTCTGAAAAGCTCATCTCAAAAGTCATCAATGGCCCAAAAATATTGAAAAATAAAAAGAAAAAGACAAAAAAAAAAGCAAACACTTTTTGTTGTCTCTCATTCTTCTGCCATTATCTCCCATCGGTTTTGCTTGCTTTATTGAATTTAGCTCGTGTTCTGCTATTTGGGATTTGAAAGGGTTTCGAGTTCTGATTTAGGGTTCTTGGGAATGGCTTAAATTTAAGGAAGAATAGGAAAAAAGAGTTTGCTTTTTTGAGTTTTGTGATATTTGCGGCGGAGATGAGTGGTGCTTCGAGGTTTATAAAGTGTGTCACCGTCGGAGATGGTGCCGTCGGTAAAACTTGTATGTTAATTTCCTACACAAGCAACACTTTCCCTACGGTAAAGTTTCTATTTTTTTTGTTTGCTCTCAGTACTATTGATCTTGAAGCTTGTTATGATAATGGGTATTGAAGATATTCATCTATTGTTCTAAAAAGTGATTTGACTTTATAGCTATTGAAATTATAAAAGTAAAATCTAATGACTGTTCTAGTCTGAAGTCTCTCTTGTTTGTTAATGATGATCCATTTTAACAAAACTCCATGACTTATTATTGACTCATTCAGGACTATGTTCCAACAGTTTTCGACAACTTCAGTGCTAATGTAGTTGTAGATGGGAACACAGTAAATCTTGGATTGTGGGATACAGCTGGTAAAATCAAATCCTTTCTAGAAAAACCCATCTTTGTTTTGATGATATCATTTGAGACTAAGTCTTGGGTTTGTTTGTATAGGTCAAGAAGACTATAACAGGTTAAGACCATTGAGTTATCGTGGCGCTGATGTCTTCATTCTTGCCTTTTCACTTATTAGCAAAGCTAGCTATGAGAATATAGCCAAGAAGGTTGGCTTTTCTGTTCTTCATCTAACTTCATTGGTTTGATAAATTACCTTTGCTGAGCTAAGTTTTATAATCTCAGTGGATTCCTGAGCTTAGGCATTATGCTCCTGGTGTTCCTATTATCCTTGTTGGAACTAAACTCGGTATTGGTTCTATTCTTGTATCCTGATAAATAAGAAAGAGATAATAACAATAGTTGGGGTATTGTAGATCTTCGAGATGATAAGCAGTTCTTTATAGATCATCCGGGTGCAGTGCCGATATCTACAAACCAGGTAAGTTAACTTGACAAATCATTTTCAAAGTAGAAGTTTTTTGTTCAGCAGAGTTCTTGATTTGAATACAGGGAGAGGAACTAAAGAAACTTATAGGAGCTCCAATCTACATTGAATGTAGTTCAAAGACACAACAGGTATGGTTAATGGTTACTACACATAAGTCATTTTTGTTATTTGTAATAAGAAGCTGAAAAGTTTGAGTATTGTTTGGTTTTTTGTAGAATGTGAAAGCAGTGTTTGATGCAGCCATAAAAGTGGTGCTTCAGCCACCTAAACAGAAGAAGAAGAAAAAGAACAAGAACCGTTGTGGGTTCTTATGATCTGATCATCTTTTATAAAAGATTTAGGTAAAGGCATCAAATGCAGCAACATTGTATAGTTGTTGAATCTGATGTGTTTCTCTTTGGTGTATTGTTGTTATTGTTGTATTTTTACTCTGTAGACTAATCTCTTAATACATTTTTCTTCTGTGTTTTTTTTTGCTGTTGGGATCCAAATTGTATTTTTCTTAACAGATGGATTTTAACTGATTTTATTATATTATATAGTCTTTTTAAAATAAAAAATACTCGATTGACTAAATTAAATGTTTTTTTTTTCTCGTGAAGAGGAAAAAAAACTAAACTTATCTCGGTTAAAGACTGGTGTAGTGAAGAAGAAGAAGAATGGGCCTTTATATTTTTTTAAATAAGGCCTCTCTTTAGCTAATGGGCTTTTAAATAAAGCCCAATTACATCAGAAAAAAAAACTAAGGCCTATTGGTTGAAACGATTCCTTACGACACGATCTGATCGTTCGCGCCTCTATGTTACATACATTACTGATCTGATCTGTCCTATAAATTCAATACACTTACGCTTCGCGCATTCATATCTGTTCTTCAAATATATCACCTTGCATACTCATCTTCTTGTCTGATTTATAACTCTTAATATGCAAGTAATCAACACAGAGTTGTCCTTGAAAAATCCTTCATTTAATGAAGTTTCTCGAATCCAGACGATACCTTTAGGCTACATTGCTCCATATGAGCAACAAAAAAATGACATAAACAAGATTTTTCAGGTTTTTATTTATTTCTTATTATTATTTTTTTGTATTATCTTTTAATATATATTAACAATTAAGAAATTTACAGAACCAAATGACATTAGAGTTAAATAAACAACTCAGTCGTCTTCAAGAAGGAGCTATCGCTTGTCTTAAATCCAAAGACAAAACACTTCAAGAAGAGAAGAGACAATATAAACAACATATAATGGTTGCTAAAGCAGAAGTTGCTTACTGGAAAACTTTGTCAGATAAGAACACTACAGAGTTAAAACACAAACTTGAAGAAGAGAAAAAAACGTCTGGAGATTTGCTTAAGAGGTTACGAAGTGTTGAATCAGAAGTAACGTATTGGAAGATGGTGGCAGATCAGAAAACGAATCAGTATGATCAACTCATTGTGAGATCTGTGAAAGAGAAAAAGAGAAAGATTTGTGGGCAGGAGAATGAGAAAGAAATAGATTTAGAAGAAGCTCATTCGTTTACTGGAGATAATTGGAGAAGATGATGAAGATAATGTTACTCTTAACTCTAATACTCTTACAGTTATATTGTACGTAGTTGAAAAGAAAAATATAATATAATATACCAAATTAATCTTGATAAATTTTAAATTAATTCTAATTATTGGAAAAAAAAAATTGATAGTATCAAATAAAATATTTGAAATTGATCTTGTCGATGAGTAACGAATTATACATATCCAAATTATTTTTTAAATAGGTAACAGACTGTTTTTTAATTTTGTGGAAAATAAAACATTGCGCTTATTTTAATTTCAATAATAATACGTTTAAATAGAATAAAATAAAAAATTTATTCTAAATTTAGTATATATTTTCATTTAAACTATATATAGTTTTTTTAATAAAAAATTCTCTAATTCTTGTAACATTTAAATGATATGATTGAAAGTGTAATTTTAATCCTAAATCTAAATTTCTAACATTTTCCACATAAAAACTATACTTAAAATTTCAAATAAATCATTTAAATGCGAAATTTTAGTAAATATCTTAACTGTTGAATGAAATTAGGATATTATTCTCTATTGTTATTTTTTATTTATATTCTATTTTTTTTTTTTTTAGAAAAGGGTAATAAACATTTCTCCTAATATTAATTAACCGACTAGAAACAAATTTTAGAGATATTGATATATATATACCAACGCGTTACTTTATATCTCTTCATTTATAGCATTTTTCTTCAAAAAAAAAAACAAATCGAAAAAAGCTCTCAAATTGAATCTTCGTTTGCAGGCTAATATGTCGTCTAAATTGATTGTGTTGAAGAGCTCCGATGGTGAATCATTCGAGGTCGAAGAAGCGGTGGCTCTCAAATCACAGACCATAGCACATATGGTTGAAGATGATTGCGTCGACAACGGAGTTCCGATTCCTAACGTTACGAGCAAGATCTTAGCTAAGGTGATTGAGTATTGTAAAAAACACGTTGAGACTGCTGCTTCTAAGAAAGAGGCCGTCGAAGGTGGTTCGTCTGATGAAGAACTCAAAGCTTGGGACAGTGAGTTTATGAAGATCGATCAGGCTACGCTCTTTGAGCTCATTCTGGTTTGTTACGTTATCTCCAGATCTGATTTTGCTTTTTCATCAATTTTGATTTAGGTATTTAGGGATTTCAATTTGGGAAATTAGGGTTTCCGAAATTGAATCAGTATCGATAGTGTAGGGTTAAACTGTTTGAGTTTGATTTGATTGGTTTGAATTTTTGTAGGCTGCTAATTACTTGAACATCAAGAGTTTACTTGACCTAACATGTCAAACAGTAGCTGATATGATCAAAGGCAAAACTCCAGACGAGATTCGCACAACCTTCAACATCAAAAACGACTTCACTCCTGAGGAAGAAGAAGAGGTTCGTAGAGAGAATCAATGGGCTTTTGAATGATTCATTCATCAGTGAGCCTTTTGTGTTGTTCAACCAGTTTTCTTATTTCATAAGTGCCTTTTTTTAAGTGTTTTGGTCAATGTGGATGATGATGACTGGGTTTTTTTCTTTGAATAAAGATATTACTAATACGCTGTCGTTTAATATTATATGGGCTTTCTTTGTAACGGGCCAATCTTCTCTGTACTTGTTCTTTAACAAAAGCCCATGACGACTATCGACAAACCATAAATAAATAAATTGAATATATAGTTTATACCACTAACAAACTCTATAACAAAACAGTAACAAACTAATTAAGGATAAAGAAGGAATGAGATACACTTTTTTATGGCAAACAAGCATGTCTTCTTGATGGATAGAAGCAAACATAGAGAGAAGAGAGCAAAGGAGATGAGAAAAAAAAAACATCCAACGACTTGGCTTTTTTTTTCTTCCTTTTATGTTTGTGCTAAAGAAACTTCATTCTCAAGCAGCTGCCTGAATTGGTGGTCCATCTGATCGGTTGTTGAATCCACCACGACCTCCTCCTCTTCCACGACCTCCCCTTCCACGCCCACGGCCACGACCTGTGTATCAAGTCAATTCAAAACCTATGGCTCATTCATATAAATAAGGTTTAGGTTAAAAAAGAAAAGGGAGTGTTATGATTATTGCTACCACGGCCCTGAGGAGGATCGTAAAAACCACTGCCCTGAGGAGGTGCATTGTAACCACCGCGGTCATCATATCTACGGTTTTCATAAGGAGCATCGTAACCATAACCTCCATCTTGTGGTGCATCATACTCATTTGGAGGACCATTGTATCCTCCTCTTCCACGACCACGACTGCTGCGTCCTCTGCCACGTCCTCTTCCTCTACCGTAGGACTGCTCACGTTCCCAACCTCCATCTTCATACTCAACATTCACGTAAGCATTTCCTACAGCAAAAACATGAATCGTATGTTCAATATCTCAACTGAAAGAGGAAAGATTTGGGAAGTGTAATAGATAATTTCTAAAGCAATCTCACCTCTACCACCTCGTCCCCTTCCTCTTCCTCTCCCTCTTCCCCTTCCTCTGCCACCAGGTGAACCCTCTGCAAAATATATATAGAAAAAAACATATCAATACCGCATGAAAGGGGGTTTTCAAAATTCATTGAGAGTGATGTTACATACCTCGCCCTTCAAAATCTATATCACCTAATGGCTTCACCATCTCAATAGGAATCGGGCATTGGTACCTGAAACATCATGTGTTAATCATGGTCAGGGACCACCAAAACAAGACTGTATGTTAAAACAAGAAACTCACCCAATAGAGGATGTATTAAGCTCATTCTTGGATAGGGTTATGGTTATCATTGACACATGCCTTGTGGTCTCCAAACTTCAAGACAAAACAAAAACGAAAGAAATAAGAAACAGTTTTCAAATGGTGACAAAACAAGAAAACACAGAACATGAGCTCCTCGTAATATCAAAACCAATAATAAGTGTTTTTTGGCCGACTTACGGTAAAAGGCCTTCCTCTATAGGTTCCCAAGTGTCTGTTATATCTGTGGATCCAATTGATGTGTTCTGGTGAAGATCAGGGATCCTTCTCTGTGTTACATAATAAAAAAATTCAAACAACATATCATCTGTAACACGTTTTGTGATATGAACAAGCAAAAATCTCAAAAGAAAGTACCTTAATCAGCTCTACAATGGACACAGTCTTGTTGATAGCTCTTCCCATTGCCTTGAAAACAACTTCACTTGATCCTTTTTCCTATATAACCAATCCAATTTCTAAATAAAAATCAACTAATCAAATCACAAATACTCAATCAGAAGGCAAACTCATGTTAAGAACAAAAATCTCAAAACAAGTTAATCCAGGATTCAAAGCTTCTTTCACAGCAATTGACAAAACCGTTCGTAAACCATAAACCAAATCTCCACAACACATTATAAACAAGTTACAGGACTATAAGCTCAGATTGACACATAATTCAAATTCAACGATAGAAGAAGAAGAATCACAATACCTGAAAAAGAGTCATCGCATAAGTGATGTAGTTTCGTGCCCTACCCAAACTAGTGATACGAATCTCATTAGCATCAATCGGTGTCTCCGCCTTTGGTTTCTGCACTCGCTGATACCTATCCATCTAAAAACAACATAGCTTGGATTTAAAATCTGGATTTAGATTCATATCATTATAGCTTTGATATATTTACCTTATGCAGATGATTTGGGTTAGATCTTTGGAGGACGAGAATGGCGGTTAATGCCCAGGAAGAGCCCTCTTTGTACGGCTTTGTTTCTCCTTTATACGCCCTAAGAGTTATGGAAGCGACTCTTTCATTTATATCAGCCGAACCAGTTCTCTTCCACACACGCACACATTGCACTACCCTAACCGGTTTCGGTTTAAAAATTTTCTTAAAACTCAACCCAACCGAACCAAGACAAATCAAGCTGAACCGATGATTTAACCAGAATAAACTATAAGAAATTACTAGTTGCTTGTTAATTTAACCGAATAAATAACCGGGTTATATAGTTTTGTTTGGTTTAGTTCATTTGTTAAGCTATATTTTCTCTTTTTTTTTTTATTCTTGTGAAAATTACAAATTCTTGTAATAAAATCTTCAACAAAATTATCCAGTTGCACAAAAAGCGAAGGAAAAAGTCTAAATTACTTTTTCAGTAAAATAAAATTAATTGTTCTTATCAAAATCAAATATACACGTTATTAATAGAAAATATCTGAATTATATGTCCTAACTCCTAACTACGTAGTAACGACTAAGGCCCAACACTTATAAAGGGGCCGTGTTGGGCCTTTAAAAGGCTTGTATGTTCAACACTTTAGGCTTTGATGACGTAAGGTCGTATCATTTATTTTTATATGTATATGTAATTTATAATTTATAATTTATAATGTGAGCATTGTGTATTGGTTTTTGACATGTGATATGAAAAGAAATGAATGACTAGTGATAAAGAGTAAATAAGACTTTTTCTATGATATGTAAGTTGACTTGTGATATGTTTCAAAAGCTTAAGTATCTATATAGCAAGATAAAAAGAATTTTAAATAATTTTTATGCAAAGCAGATGATAGTGGAAATTGCTAGGGTTTGTTGATAGGATCAATAAGCCACTGACCACTAGACAAGAACTAGAGGTTTTAATAAAGAAGTTGATGTGTTTGTGTATATTTTTTTAATTTTTAAACGTATTTGTGTATATTATATAGTCATAAAACATAATGATTCTTGTTTTGTCAAGATCTTCTGTTGTCTTCGTCGGTTTGTTGTGGTTTTAAAGTAAACCTAATTTTAAAGTGCAAGTCACTGAACCGGTTTGAGTCGTCGTTTATGGCCTATAGGTGTGAAAATGTCAATCTAGAGGTAAACTAGCCTTACCAAGTAAAAACGCATTGACAAAAAATATATTTCTAATTATTTATTTAGAAAAAAACGAACTTATAGGTCTAAATATTGACCTTTGGCATTCGAGTTCTCATTTTCATGACTTAAATATCAAGTTATATAAGAAAACATGTATGTTTTGTTGGTAAAATTATTCCTTTTTATTTACCAATAAATACGAAACTAAACCAGTAAAAATATAATATACGGATAACTTTAACAAACGTGAATAATATATAAATGTCAATTAATGTGTTAATTAACAAATTAGTTTTAAAATTGGCTTTTCAAAAATTGATTTCTAAAATACATGCATTATACAAATACATAAATCATTTCAAGTAATTCAAAATATGATAATCAATTTGAGATTTATACTAATTTGATTTATTTTTTAAATGTGAAAATTTAATGAAAATAAAGTTAGATAGGAGTGGTAGATTTTAAGGCAATAAATAGTGGTGAGAATTATTAGTTTTTCCAACTATGCACGTTTTCTCATCCATTTTTTTTATTGAAATTTGTTCCATTTATACAAAACTAGCATTGCATAAAATAAAATATTATAAGTCAAAACAAATTGTCACAAAGAATCAATGAGAGTTTGCAGGTTGTGAGAATGATGAGTGCGACATATCAGTCGACAGAACAGAGTTATGATTTTATTATTTTAAATTTTAAATGCATGTCATTTTTAGTGTATGATTGTTAATTACGAAGTATTAGGAACAGTCACAGATGGAGTATAAATTTTTTTCTATCAATAACAAAGTATTGACTTTAAATTTGATTATAACATTCGACATTATTGTTAATGAACAAAAAGATGTAAATAACCCCCTAATTATTTAGTCAATTAAAAGCGGTTTTAATAATAATAATAAAACATGGCATTTAAGTTTAACTTGTGGTCCGGAAGAAAAGTTGAAAATGATAAAGAGTTTTGTTTCGGACATTTGCTAAAAGTACAACCAGAAACCAAAAGAAATCAAATAAAATCCCTAGAAACTTAGGCTTGTTATAACATTAGGATCTTGGAAAATGGAAACGAAGACCAAGAAACTTATGGAGATAGATAGAGTTATGTTCTTATTTCTCTGTAATAAGCTTTTAATGCAGTGTTGTTATTTTAACTTCCCCATAAAACTCTTGAGTTTCTATTTTTGTTATTGCTTCGACCTCGTTTTCAAATCCTGATCTTTCTCTCATTTGATTAAAACCCATCCATGAAAATTCTAGCTTTCAAGACGATTGGTATTCAATCTTCTCCAAGCCATGTCACTACAGAATCTAGGGTTTCGTTTTTTTTCTTTATAATTATTATTGGTTCATAAATTTACTGCTCAACAACTGTACATAACCATCATTAAGAGAAACCCATCTGCCTCTTTCTCAATCTCATAAATATTCTCACCTTTTCTTCTCTCACTTCTCTCATCTAAACCCTCTTTGTCCCTTAACGTGTAGCTCTCAGTATTGCATACATTTTTATATGAATGTAAATATCATTTATTGTTAGGGTTTACAAAAGGTGTGGATCTTTAACCTTTTTTATCATGTGGGTTTGACAAAAGAGTTTTCTCTTACAGAGTTCTTTGGCATTCTGTCCACCTCCTCTCTTTTTAGATGTTTATATGTCTCTGCTATGTGTATTGTGAGAGAAGGTGGTCATATTGTCAATAGAGATCTGTTAGGGTTTCTTTGTTAAACCAATCATGATGTTTTCAAGATCATCTGATGAACATAAGATCTAGTTTTTGAATCATTACTTGCTCTTGATCAAGTCATTAACACTTGGCATTTTTTGTCTCTTTGAGTTTGTTTATCTCTCAAAGTTTGATGCTTTACTTAGTTGATATACTCTAATCTGATGGTGGCTTCTAAGAGTGATAACCACCTCATTTTATTGTAAAACTTTCTCAAATTTTAATCGTCAATGGCGTTGTCTAGTGTTAAATTACTCATAAAGAAAGAAGACCATTTGCTCCTATAAAGGTACCTGTAGATTAAAATCATACGAAGGAATGGTCATGAAAAGGAGAATATTAATACCCTTCCTTTTTATGTTTTCTTTAAAGCCCACACAATTCTTTTCTTTACTTTGGAATCTATAACTATACAAGTGATTTTGTGTGTATAAGTAAAATTTAAGTATATAATAATGTATTCCAACTCATAATATATGACTCGAGAAATATTTATACGATATTTTTTTTCTGTTGAAAAGGAATATTTATATGTCTGTATGATGTGAAGATATTCAGATTTGCATTTTTTCTTGCATTTGACTAGCTTATTAAAAAATTATCCGGGGTTACATTTTTTTTAACATTGAAAATTAACGTTATATATTATCTTTATATGATATTCCAATAATAATCTTTGGATGTATCATGCTCGTAATATTCGTCATAGAAAAAATAAATTAGAATTTCGTAGTAGCCTCATCATTGGAAGTGTGTCAGTAGCCTTTAAGTTTTGTCCTTTCAATGCAATCTCTAAAACTTTTTAACGTCGTTTATTTATGCGCGTCACGTAAAGTCAAAAGTTGCTTATCTTTTTATTTTAGTTTTCTCTTGTAAACAAGAGTTGATGGGCTTTTTTATATTACAAGCTCAAATGTATATCAGCATGTGTCTATCTAATATGGGCTTCACATTCTATTATACGATTTGGGCCGAAGATGTGAAAACTTGATTTTAATAGTTATAATATGGGCTTCACATACTATTATACGATTTAAACTACAGAAATTATATCGAATATGGTTTTGTAGACAAACAAAGAATATAAGAATGTGACCTCGAGCTGAGATCGTTTACAAACTGATATAACCATAAACTCTCTCATTCATTTAGAAAATGAACAATGACTAAACCAATAAACTGTATCAAGAACAGCTGTTCAAACCGGTCTTGTGCGACGACCAGTAGCTCTACCACAGAGAAGAGCGTTCTTAGGGACAGGATATTCATCTCTAAGAGAAGTCGAAGGTGTGTAGACTCGTAAATAAAACTGTTGTCCTAAGTATTGCCTCGCCCAGAACTCAGATCTTACGTTCCACATCCCTACATTGTCTAGTGCTATTAATATAGCCGTCCATGAGCTTGGATATACCTGTAGATGAACAAACCTTAAATCCAACGGTTCATATTTTGACAAAACCTGATATTTGATTACCTGAACAGTGCTGCGAGCTACTGCATCGCGTAGATTGTACTCGTTTCTACTGTTTGGAGTCCACTGGCCACCGTCCATTCTAATATCAGAAAAGATCATTCATTAATCCAATTCAAAATCTTTATCTGATCAATCAGAGAGTTACACTTACCCAACAACCCAGAAAGAGTAACCATCAATATGCCAACTCTGGACAATATCTTCAGAGTTTTCGAAGATTATCTCAATAAAGTTTCTGTAATCAACTTGCATAACAGATGTGTCTAGGTATATGCCTCCACCAGTGGGTTGATACTGTATGCTTCCAGTTCTATAAACACCATCAATCTTGAAGTAGTCAGCGAGTTTCAAAGGAGTGTCTGGTGGGTTAAACGATACACTGTTAACAGCGTATCGTTGTTTCCCATTGATCTGACCAGCTGAGCTAGCAAGCCTGATTGTTCTTGTGGTGTTTATCATACCATAATGGTATGATCCTTGAGGATTTGGTCTTGGTCCACTCGCTGTAAGGTTAGTCCTTTAACACAATAAAAACATAACAAACTCAAAAGTCAAACCTTTACACAAATGAAACAAAATCAAACTATCCTATCACATAAACAAACTCCCAAAGAACAAGCCAGCTAAGTCTTGATTAGATACCTGATGGCTCGAGCCTGGTTCAAAGACCAATCAATCTGAATGGTCGGACCACCAGGAATAGGTCCAGAAACACCACCAGCAGAGTTACTATAACGGAGAATACCAGTAGTGGTAGTGATATTAGAAGTGAACCGAGAAGAAACTACAACGTAATAATCCCTTGGAGGCTGGTCAGCAGTTATAAGAACAGAGTAAGATTGACCAACATGAACATCAAGTGCAGAGAAAGTAGTCTGCATAGTGTGAATCCCTTCAACTTCGATAAGTTTCATCTTATGGTTTTGAATACGGAAGTTTAATGAGTTTTGTAATCCTACATTTGATATTCTCAACCTATATGTTTTACCTAATGAAGAAGAAGAAGAACATAGCTAAGTAATGGCTTGAATCAAAGCTAATAGAGATCAATGAAGAAACAAAAACCTTGTTCAACATTAAGAGTAGCACCACTTGAACGACCATTAATGAGGATCCCATCTGGTAATGGAAGTTTCCTTCCACTATCGAGCTTTGCTTTCAAATCCTACAAAAACAAAATCTACACATAAATACTTTGAAAATTCAAACACAATGAATTGCTTCAGAGGAGATTTTAGTTTTACCGTGTGATTGGATTTGTACCAGTCACCGATTAGTACAGTGTAATCTCCGGCGGGATCAGGGAAAGGAACAGGAATCCTTGGACGACTAAGTATACGTATTCCACCAAATCCACCGGCGGCTTTGTGGAAAGCTAGAGAAGGGAAGTAATAGAAACTTCCGATTTGATCCTTCATCTGAAGAATGTAAGTGTAGTTTTTTCCCGGCGGGATTGGGCATGTTGTTCCGTATACTCCGTCAACGAATGAGTTCCTTCTCTGCTGTATCCCATTCCTATCGTTATTTTCAAATTTAATTACTAATTTACCCCCACAAAAAAATATTATGAAATATTTAAAATATATAAACTCAAATATAGTAATACAGCTAATAATTTGGTAAGGTGGACCATAATACTTATATAAAATTAATTTTGTAATTAATCTGTAGGGTAACTTTTTTGACGCACGTTTTTATTTTGACATTACTATTTTCTTTGAAACGAAAATAGTAAAATACTATTCACGTGAAAAGATAAAATAAAGCCACTACTATGCAATAATAGACAATGACATAATCCAATATTATATGTATCTAAATATTAATTTAAACTAAAATTATAATGTTAATATAGATTAATAATTTATATATATATTTACCATGAAAGGAGGAAAGGTTCGTCGAGGCTATTGTAGACATTAATAATGAGATTGTCATTAGTAACGGAGTGAATATCCGGTCCTGGAAATTGCCCGTTTATCAAAATACCCTAAACCGGAAAATGTAAGATCCGCTTAATTTTAATAACCGGATCTAATTAAACCAAACCGGGAATATATTAACTTAACATGAGATTTCTCCATACCTGTTGACGAACACCGAGCGGCCAGATATCACCGTAAGTTACATTCCATTCGAAGAATCTGTACGGATCTTCAGCCATGACGACGGCGAAGAAAAGGGAGAGTCCGATGAGTAATGCGGCATTGACGGCCATTTTTGTTTCTTGAACCGGTGGATGAAGAAAGGTATGACACAGAGAGATTTGAGTTTAGAGTTTATGTAGAGAAGACGGCACGTATTTAAAAGAGTTGGTATTTTAAGTAGAGAGAGTAAATAATAATGAGAGAAGAAAACAAAGGTCAGTGTCGGTGACTGGACCCACAAGCAACTCTGTGTTACTTTGAGATGTGTATTTGTCTCCTATGATCCACATGGCTAAGCAACTTGTGTTTATTTTTATATGTTTTGATGTCTTTGAATAAACAAATGATTATTTTATGTGGTAAGGAGTAAATGTTTGGATTATGGGAATATGCTTTTGCTCTATAAAAACTGATAGGTATATTACTATATTATTAGTTAATTAATATGGACTGAATAAAACATTTAAAGATTATAGTCCTACAATAAAATAATTCGACTAGTAATTTATTTTGTATTATTAAAATAAGGAATAATATTATTCTATATATTTTTTTTCATTGCATGGTATTATTTTATTATGTCCTTTAAAGTTGCTTGAAGAAGGGCCCGTTACTGATTGCAAGATCAAATTCGTTTGGAAGCTCAAAATCGATCTCTTTGGCTTTTAGAATGTTTCTGTAACTTCGTGTTTATGGCCAGAGATAGAATTATTCTCGTCACTGGCTGTTCTCAATCTTGGATTTTAATGAACCAAAAATATAAGGACAAAAAAATTGATCAAGAAGGGTCCAAAAGGAACCGAGGGAAACATTTACGTGTAGTTATCAAAAGGTAAAAGATTTAGACTCATATGCATTTTAAATTTGCGGATTTATCGCAATTCAATACTTTTCTTGGTTGTGACTTGTAAGTCATTTACTCATTAACACTTTTTATAAAAATTACTCTCCAAAAATTAAGGTAAAGTGGTGAAAAGGGAATATTTAGTTGTTAAATTATAAGAAAAATATCATTGGGTGAAGAAGCGACGCGTCAGAGCAATTTGAAATTGTTTTGGGGGTCCATGTGTCATAGTAATAATAATTACAGAATAAAGTTGGATCTAGATAGGTCTGTATAAATGACAACACTTCAAAAAGATAACTACAATAATTCCAAAAGAAAATAAACAAAAATGGAATGAATAATATTAATATAAGAAAATATATACAAAACGCGTCAATCTTTAAACAGTGACTTACTATATATATGTAATAAGAAACATGGATTACGTGTTTCCGTGTGTTCACACTTGAGAACACATCATTTAACTCCATAGTACATGCATGGGTTATCAGAAACGGCGTCGTATGGGCTACATTGTTACCAGGAACGGCGTCGTATGGGCTACGTTGAACATTGTGACAATAGCAAACTTACTACTACGTTGTCAAATGCCTTTACACAGTTTATAAGTTGAAGAGTTAAATGGTTAAGGAAACTTAGAAACAAAACAAACACTAGTCTTGAATTCACAACATTGAAGATTGTTGTAGTTTAGTCTCTTTATTGATAAGATAGGTTGATTCAGCAAGTGGTTGAGCGCCATTAATGGCTGGACATAGTTGGTTCAAGAATCACTAACCAGGACCTCTGTGCCATAGAGTAAAAACTAAATCTTCTTGTAAGATAACTTGTACAACAATGGTTTAAGTTTTACCAGTTTCTTCTGAATAGAACCAGTTTCAGTATCCATGGCAGGCTAATAGTTTCTTCTGTTTTTGTCTCTTAATTTAGAAATCCAAAGATCCACATTGTTTGCTCTCTATAGATTTTGCAGTAGATCCAGCCTTTGTTACTTTCTTATGATCACCATTTACGCTTCCTCGTGGTCTTCCAATTCCCATCTTAGGCAAACCACGGTTCAATCCCTCCAACAAAACACAAGCTTTGCACCATTTCTACATCATTGTATTATGTATATGATCATTCATTCAAATGGAGTTCCATGTTATAAGAAGGAAGTCTATGTTTGCAAAATTCTCACCTGGCTAGAAATATACCCGCATCGCTCACACGTCCCTTGCTCAGGCATTTTTGTGGTTGTTGCAATTCTGAAGTCTTCACCAGATTTGATGATATCCAGAATAGCCCTTGGCCTTAGTCTTTCCAAGTCTTTGATGAACTCACGAGCAAACCCACGATAAGCATTAGGAGAGTATATGCCTGCAATAAAGATAAATGAATCAACTTCGATATATTCATTCAGCTCCTAGTGAACAGTTGACTTAAGCAAGCACTTAGATAGCTAGAGCTCTTGTTCAAGTGATATTTAAGGACAGCACACAAAAACTTATAACTTACATTCAGTGGAGAAGTAGTCCAGCTTTTTGAAATAAGCATACGTGTAGCTATGTTAAGGTCTCACACTATCCTTTGTTAACAGTTAAAAGTTGTTTTGGAACGCAACACAAAGGATTTGAATAGCAAAGGATATATGACAATTTCCTTCTCATATGTATATTTGAAAGGTTTACATCTTGGAATTGGACCATCTTCACCTGTAGTGATTGATGTGCACCTACTCAATCTATAATAACCAAGTTACATATCAATCATTTGAAGAGCCAAGAAAAAACATCAGAAGGAACATTTACCTAGCAATATCTCCTCGTAGTATGTTTAAGAGAACAGTTTCAGCTATGTCATCTGCATTATGTCCAGTGACAAGTTTATCTACTTTCAATAATGCAGCTCCTCGATCAAGTGCCTTGAAGAAATCAATCAGACAAAACAGAAGATGATTAATCTGCAAAAAGGAAGAAAGATTGCTCGTCTCACCTGTCGACGAAATACACCACAAAAGGTGCAATTGTTCTTCAGACCAATCATCTTCACAATCTCATCCATTGTCCATCCATAAAGATCCTTGTATGAAACAATCTGCAGAGGTAATCCATACTACAAAGCAAAAAAAAAAAGAATCCTTCAACTGATAAATCTACATAAATGATCACGATTCAAAAGCTTACTTGAACTTCATTCCTTTTAACAGTCTTCAGAGAATCATCGCGATAACCTGTGATCCCTTCATCAATGGATAAAAGAAATAGATCCAGCCCATAACTATGACGTCTGTTTAATTCTGATAATACATATGCCAACACTGTTGAATCTGCAAACACCACACCACATCAGTTATTAGAATAGTTTTAACAGTAAGCTGAGGGATTCATAAACACTGAAAGGTTTGAAAATTGAAGAAGAAACCATCTGAATAACCTTTTCCACCGGAGGCACCTATAGCAACTCTCTCACCGGAATTGAATAAACGATTCTTAACAATGACTTGGTGAATCTCTTCCTCAAAAACTTCATAGAAGCATTCTCTGCATATCTTTACGTAACATTATTGCTTACATACAGTATAAACTAGCATGAGATTGGGGAACTAAGATCTTTTCTAATTCTGTAACCATCGATCTAGCTCGGTGATTTTTATCCTAATTCAAAAACTTACTTGTTCAAGTGTTTTAGGTCGTTTGAGAACGGGTCGTCTCTTGTTGCAGATGCAGCAGAGACGAGGTCCTCCTGGTTTCTTGCTCTTCGCTTCACCTGCCTCCATCTCAACCGGTGAATGAAACTCAGTCGAGCGGCGGCAAAAACAACAACCTAACTCGGAGGAGACTTATGGAGGGAACGACGACGTTCGGTGAATCTAAATTATTTTACTGATGGGCTTGTTGGGCCTTTTTACTATTCATTTTAATCATTAACAGATTCCTCGGTTTAGGCCAATACTCCTAGCATGGGATTAAGAATCGGCAAAGGGCCCGATACTCATAACATGGCATTAAGAATCCAGATCAGATCTATAACCCGACCCGGTTACTAATTACGGAGAGAGTCCACGCAACGTCCGCCGTGTTGCTAACGAATCGATCATCGTTTCGTCGCTGTAATTTCTGACGAAAGTTTTTCAACTTCGCAGATTTTTCTCCGTTGATGGATTTGTAGATTATAGTTGACAGATAATTCCTGCATGATCGATAAATAAGGTATTTGGTGGAGAAGACGATGATAACGAGATCGAATTTAGCAGAACAGCTAAGAGAATATCAAATTAGATCAAAACATGATTGGGCTTCCGTTTCTTTCTTCTCTTCCACCTCCAATTTATCTTCGTCCAAGTTTGAAAAGTAAATCTCTTAAGACCTCTATGCATATGCTTCGCTTTTGCTATGTTCTGTGTAGTGTAGAGAGTTTTTGTTAGTCTTAGGGTTAATCATATTGAAATTTAGAATTCGTGATACACTCAATTCAGTTTGGATTCATATATTTCGTAAGGGTTTGATATAATCTAGAGTAATGGATACGAATCATATATACTCTTTTATTCTTCATCTCATAGTTGAATTGAGTCCATTGCCTTCTTGTTTCTACTGTTGTAGCTTGACAATGATGACAAGGTGAACATGTTATTTACAGTACTTATGCTATTTGTTTTTGTTTCCTTCTTGATTCAGGGTTGATGTTGTAGTCTTTGTCATATGGGAACTAGTGATCATAGCGTTCCTTGTGTTTTCAGCAGTATCTTTGTACTTCAGGCGGTTTCAACTCGCATTTATCCTGGTTTGTGTCACTTTACTATTGCTTGTCTGTATGAAAATCACAAAGCAAGTGAGACAAGCTAAGAAGAAGAAGCGAAGGATGCTTCTTCCTCTTTCTATGTAAAGACCAAAACCATCACAGTTTCAAAACTTTTATCTTCTTATGCTACAAAACCAACTCTTCCGCAGGATGAACATTGTACTCATATGAGATACTGACTCTAGGATGCATTGCTTCAGTTGACTTGACTTGAGGTAAGTAACCAGAAGATGGATGAGTGCAATCTCAGGGCTTAATTAGCTTTAGTCTTAAGACCGATCAAAACTAAAGTTGGTTGAAGAGGTTGTTTTCTTGTATAAAATAGTATGTATGAGAGGTTTCATTATTTTTGGTATGCACGATCACGGAAGGTTTTTCTTGTTTTATTTGAGCATTTTACTGGCTGTAAAAGTTTTTGAAAAATGGTTAGAGGAATTTTCATGTGGCTAGAAAAAGAGAAAACAGAGAACTCTCATGTGTACTACCATTGATTGTCCTTTTAAGGTTCCTTGCAATGGATGTTTGATGGATCATAAATTCACAATCACATCATTGTGGTTGTGATGAAGAGTATGTTCGATGATTATGGTGATGAGAACTCGGAGAAGTCAGAAGTTTCTTCCACGAGCAGCACGTACAAGTGAAACGTTTGTATATATGGGCTTATAATTGGGCCTATTAAGCCTTTTAGTTAAGGCCTGTGGAAAGATATTGTATAATGTATCCAAAGTCATGGCCCACATGCTAGAGATGAATCTCAGGTCAAAGCGGAGGAGGAGCTAACAAAAAAGAGGTTTGGGTGTGGAATCAGGAATCTAGGGTTTGGAGAGAATGGGTGGAGGACATGGTGGAGGTATAACTTACAAGGGAGTCACTGTACACACTCCCAAGACGTGGCACACAGTCACCGGAAAAGGCTTATGCGCCGTTATGTGGTACAATTCTCGTGTTTGCCTTTACTATTAATTTCTCGTTTCAGATCTCGATCGAAGCTAGATAGATCTCACCATGTGATTCAATGAATCCGTGTTATTTTATGTGAATTAAAATTTGAACAATCAGGTAGATGTTGATTTTGAAATTATAAACCATTCAGTTCGATAAGAATGATTGATTGAAGAAGGAATCACTTAGTCTTTTTATTCTCACCTTTAGTATTCATCCACATCAATTTTGTTGATATCTTCAGGTTCTGGATTCTGTACAGAGCAAAGCAAGATGGTCCTGTTGTTATGGTAAAACTCTCTCTTTACCTCACATTTGTTTGAAGTTTCTAAGTCTTAATTCTTCCATTTCTATTTGCCACTACTAGGGATGGAGGCACCCATGGGATGGTCATGGTGATCACGGTCACGGGGATCATCACTAGGTAATGACTGTGATGTGAATCATTGTTTGTACAAATGCCTCCGTCAAAGTTTAATCTCTATTCCAAGTGTGTGATATAGCTCTGATCCTACATACAAAACCGTGAAAGTTTATGGATCTTTAACTTCTCTAAACCATGTTCTTGATTTATGTCACTAAAGTGATTCATTAACCTACTTGGAAAGTTAAGTGAATCACAATTGTTAAAGTTCGTTATTAGTTTAGTGGTATATGTTTTAAGTTTTCTCTTTGTTGAGACATCGTTGATTTGTAGTTATCTAAATAATGCTTGTCATATATGATCATCTAGATCTAACCTTATCGGCATTGCTCAAATTACTTTAGGCTAATCTGGTTTTTTGGTTTGCTGCTAGATCTCATTGAACCTTTGAAGATCATGAAGAAAAATGGATCGGTCTTTTTTTTTTTTTTCAATTCCAGATTCGTATGTCTAAATAAAGAATACTAGGAATAAGATGTGAATTGTTTATGACACAACTTTGTAATATTTGTTGCTGCTTCTGTTTTAAGTTGCACTTGCCTCATGTTGCTTTTGCTGAATGCAAATGAATTTATAATCAATTGCTAGATTCGTTGAAATATCATGAAAATTTGGAACTATGTAAATAACCAATTTAATTAGTAAATATGACAAAAAATAATGTTATGTTACAAAGTTGGAATAAATATTCGTCATACGTGCTCATAGGGCATAACTTTGATAAATTAAGCTAATGTAATTATATAGAGTGGGATTCTTATGTCTTATGTCGAAACTTTATCATATTTGCATTTTTCTTTTATGTAACCTGAAATATTTCTCAAACCAAACAAAAAAGACAAACCAATAAAACCAAATTGGGCAGATAAGCTAGCTAATCATATTGGGCCTTAAAACCCGATATAATCTAATTGGGCCGTCTGTTCAACTTACAAATCTGTTCTGAGGCGGGAGCTTCCCACTTAACGGTCACTCTTCTCATCATTTCAAACTCTTCAACACATCTCCTCGAATCCGAACCTCCGACTCGTTTCCTCGCACGTNAGCACCATTCAACGGTCCGGAGCTAGATAGAGTCGCTACTGGAACTCCGTAGTTAGACGGAGGGAACTCATAGGTCCGGTCAGTCATGATACAGAAAGGGAGAGGTTTCGTTACGTAAGGAACACGGTGAGTTGTGAGCTGAGCCTTAAAAGCAGACTCAGAGTTCAAACAAGTAAAACCTGCCGAGTCAAGATCGGGAATTAGAGAGAGCCTAGAGAGAGCCACTGTTGACGTGTTGAAATCTCCTACACCAAACCGGTCATTGAGACCACCATAAGAGGATCCAGGTGGAACTAAATACTGACCCGGGATAAAGTATTCCGGGTCAAGTATGTCATTCCAAAAACCGTCAACACGGGTCCGGACTATCCAGTCATATGTAAACTTATTCTCGTTTTGATATGTCTTTATCATTGTAATGCAACCTTCTACGAGATTGAAGTACTGCAATAAACCCTGTTATGGAGACACATCAAATACCAAACCCATCAAACAAAAACTTTTTCTTACATAACTAACGTACAGATCAAGTAACAGTTACACCAAACCTAAAACTTCACAACTACACTACTCACCACTCTTGACCACTTTATTATCCTTTAATTTAATTATAAGAAATAAAAAGAGTTGGTAAAATTACCTTAATGCCATTAGGTGAATTCATAGGTGTAAGTACTCGAACCATGGGTTCAGTCTCATTGATCAGCATAGGTTCAAAAATACGAACCCAAGCAAGTCTCGGTGCATCTTTAAGTAAACGAAGTTTAAACGAATTTTCATCAAAAGGACTATTCACAAACAAATCTGCATTAGGATAAACCGTCAAAACCTTCTCTATAATCGACGGTCCGGTTAACTCAAACCGTCTAGCTCCTCCCACTAAACACACCGCAATTTTCGAATTCACCAACTCTTCTTTCTTCTTCCGCCGTCTAGTTTGCATCTTCTCCGGAGTAATCACGTTTCTAAGGTTAGAATCAGATAATGCTACTCGTAAACCGGAGTTTTCGGTTGTGACGGTTAAGGTATGAGTGTAGATTAGGTTACGAAGAGTTGGTAAAGGATAAAGTGAGAGAGATGAGAACGAGAGTAATACAAGGAGGAAGAGAGAAGGGATTATGAGAATAAAGAGAAAACGTCGATCGACGTCGGAGATTCTTCTGGTAACGTACATGGCCGTTGATCTTCACCGGCGCGTTTCAGTTAACACAGTCCAATATATATGTTTTTATTTTTATTTTTTCAAAACTTGGAGAGGCTCTACTTTGTTATGGTGGAAGGTGAAATAAACTTTAAGCGTGAGGGAGAGATAATGATTTATTTTATTTTATCATTTATTTTTCATTACCGTTTACAAATATGAATATATTTTTATTTATTTAGCTGAATATAATTAAATATCTAGCTATATAAAACCGTTGATTATTTAATTTTTTATACGTTTTGATTAGACGTTTAAAATAGAAATGGTATAGATTTTTATTTTTCACGTTTCTTTTGGTTGTTTAATAAAATGTTTTTTAATGGATGTTTTAATTATTTGATATAGATTTTTACAATGACTTTTCACCTGTTATATATATATATATATATCAGTTGGTTAAATAATTTTAGTGCTCGTAATTAAGTATAATATATGGAAAATAATTAAGTTTATATAAAGATAATAATATTCGAATGAACCAATCGTAATGCCCTACATATACCTTCTTGTTTATCTTCTCTTTCAAGCTACATCTGTTCTATGTACAAGCAAAATGGTGACAACATGGCTTTTAAACACCAAAGCTTACAGACTCGTCTGTGTCCAAGCATAGGAGAGATTCAGTTTTCAAATGATGTGAAATCTAACTAGTCTGATACTATTTCTTCAAGTCCTGGTTCATCAGATGTAGCTGGATCATCATAATCTAAACTTGTTCCATTATACAATCCTCTGTCTTGAAGATCACTCTGTTCTTCTTCATAGTCTGGCTCAGACCATTCTGGCTCATCTTCTTCACTTTGATCATCATTAGTTACTATTACTGCAGTGTCTTTATTTGTTGACTTATTTTTCTTGCCTAGTTTTCTAGATTCTAACTGAGCCTTGGCCCTAGCCACTGTGTCTTCACAAATACATGTAGATGGGTTCTCATGAAACTCACCTCTACCAGCTCTTACTTCCTTTGGCTCTCCCATGAACCCTCTTTGAAGTGAACGAACTCTCATGGAAAAGTCTTCCCAAGTTGTGTTCTCTTTGTTCATAAACAATCTATAAAGCTTTTTCGCATTCGGCCTAACCGTTGGTTTATGTCCAAAGTATCTCCTGCAACAAAAGAAAGCTTAGCAAAGTTGACAAGGAAGAAGAAGAAGAAGAAGAAGATGGTTCAGTACCTTCTTCCAGCTAATATTTTAGCCATATTGCCATTATTATTGGTTACGAAAACATCGCTTTCATCACAAACAAGGAAATCAAGAGCAGCCATTCTAGAAGAGTATGAAGAAAAAAGATCTAACTCTTCTTTAGTAGCTATAGTGTCTTTTGAATAGAAGTGTGGAAACAATGCTTTTAAAGGAGCTAAAGATTCTTCTCCTCCATATACTTCACCAGATGCAACATATATATGAACATCACTTCCATATCCTAAAGCTCTAAGCATCAATCCAACTTCTTCTGGAGTTAGCGGACATCTTCCTTGTCGCCTTTGTTTCTCCGGATTGTGAATCTGCAATATTTAGCTTGTTAATATATAATCAAAAACATTACAAAAATTAGGTAAATTACATGTAATGTTTTCCATCTTCTCCTGATTGCTGCAAGTTCTCTTCTTTCCTTATCACCACCACCATAATAGCATCCCGAGAACGCAAGCATATCCGGTTCAAACCTGCAACATTGAACTATCATGAAGATGAATGTGAAGAAAGACAAAGATTTGAAAAGTGAATGGATTGGTGGCGATACCTTAGATGTAAAGCAATGAAGTGTTTGCTTCTCAATCGCATACGCCGAACCAATTCATTACCCATTTTAAGTATAGGATCAGTGAACTTAAGAGCATGGTAATTAACTCTACATCGAAGCTTCTGTAAATCATCACTCAACTTGTTTGAAAGTCTATAGTCAAATTTGTTCAGTTGAATAGCCTAAAGCATAATACAAACAAGAAACAAGTCTATAGCAAGATGCTTATTTTTGTTGTAAGACTTGTGAAGACTAAAGACAACAAACAACTTACATGCCTTTTGTGAAGAACAGGTAAAACCCGATTAATATAACATCTCTCGTTACATTTCCGTGGTACACGCATTCTACCTGGACTCCATGTTTTCCCTCCTTTTTGTGGAAGTTGCTTTATAATCTTAACATCTTCAGATAGAAATGATATATACCAATCAACATCGAAAATATGCGAGAAGTCACTGCACAAAACACACACAAAGTTACTACAACACATAACATTTTTATCAAAAACTAAGTATTCTTGTCTCTAACCTGGCGTCTTTCCAATAAGACTTCTGATCTAACTTAGGAACAACAAGAGTAGCATTTAAAATCCTTGCTGCAACAACTGCATCTACAATCTGTATAAAGAACACAAATAGCAATATAAACTACACTACACTACACTAGATAGAGTAATCTGAAGTTAAGAGCAGCTGAGGAACAATTAGTGATAAGAAACTCACTCCAGTTCGTTGTTGATTCAAACCACCACTAGTGGCTATTCCTAAGTAACGATCATTTCTCGTCACTGCTTTCGCATCTGTAAACAAGAACAAAAAATCAAATTTTTTATTCAAACTAATCAAAAGGTTCATACTTTTAATAACCCCAACAATTGAATACGCACTTAGAAACTTGGTGGTGGCATTGCTGCATCCATAATAGAACTCAGCATTCCTTGAACGCCATATATCACGATCTGATCTGCCTCCATCTCTCTGTATATGGATCCAAACCCCATTTAGTAAATCATCAAAAAGTTTTAATTTTTGATTAAAAATATAAACTTCACTAACCGGAACTACGAAACCAGTTGGTTTGATTACATCATGATTGGATGTATGACGAAGGCGTTGAGGAAGACGATCGGAATCTCCTGGAGATGGGGCAAGGAATGATAGAAAAGTGAAGAGAATAAGAAGAGATAAGAAGACGGCGAAAATGAGAGGGAGAAGACGGCGAAGACGATTGTTGTAAGGGTAGCGCCNAGAAGAGAGAAAGAGTTTAGATTTAGAAATGTTAACAGTGTTTCAGAATCACAACAAAGATTGAGTTTTTATTTTATTTTTGGTATCATTTCTTATAGAGCTTACTTAAATTATGTTTTATTAAGTTAAAAATCTTAATGAGTTTATAATTTAATTTAAAAATTGTTCATGACAAAATCTTAACCAAACTAATGTTAACAGAGCTTCTAAACCGACTTAAACCAAACACCTAACCAAAACAACACTACCTATTAAAACCACCATACTTGTTGGAGAGTCCTCTAGCCCAAGAGCTTTGGTCTTCTGACCATATAATCCTGGATCCAAGCATTGCACACCATCTTAGATTCAGATATGCTGCAGCAAGATGCTCCTCAGAGTTTATAAACAGCTCAATTATCTTTGTTTCAGCTTCAGGGACTTCACTCATGATGAAGTTTTCTTCAAGCTCTGTTTTCTTCTCTTCAAGACTCTCTTTGTCTTCTTCATTGAGCATCCTTAAGCTTAGAACATTAAGTGCTTCTAGTGCTGTTGCATGATACCCTTTCTCCACATAACAAGTGAAAACATAATGACATGTTGTTGGATCTGGATTTATCTTCTCTTGATGCATTTGCTCCAATATGTACTCAATCACATCAATCAAACCCTATAAACAAAGGTGTGTTTATTACACAAGTTTCTTCTTTTTTTCAGTGTTCTAACGACAACTATGTTTACCTTCTCAAATGCTTTACGCAATATGGTGTTGTATGACAACACATCGAGATGTATTTCTTCTGATGCAGCTTGGTTCAAGAGCTTGAGTACCTCCTCAAAATTTCCATCATTCAACAGTATCTATGAGGAAAATACACAGAGCTATAGTTATTAGACGAACCTTAAGAGTCAATGTAAACAGATACTTTGTTATTACCTTCATCAGGGCAGTAAATGTAACTGCTTTTGGAGAAAACCCGTCACGGATCATCATAGAAACTAAGGCACAAGCTGATTCATAAGATTGAATAATGCTGCAACAATCAATCATTATATTGTAGGTAGCTGTGTCTGCAGGGCAGCTATATGATTTCATACGTTTGAATATTTTGATCACCATGTCAGTCTACATTGAAGAACAGTGATCAATACTGATATATGTATATGTTGATGCAATGAAAACTTTGAAATAGCTATTAGAATACGAAAACTAACTTCGTTTGCTTCGAGAAGTGAATGAAGTACAATGTTGTATGTAGACGTTCCTAGGTAGATATTGTTGTTAACACTGAGGTTCTCAGCCTTTTGCAGGTGTCGTATCATCTCACTCACCATACCTTCAGCTCCGAGGGCTCTCAGCTGGAGAATAAGAAAAGTATATACAGTAAGTTCATGATTCTGATAGCTAACACGAAGTCAAGATTAATAATATCACATCTAATTCATCTTCTTCAAACAGGTCTAGAGCAGAAACTAACCACATTTCGCCTTGAGATAGCGCTGTGTTGAAAACCATTTCTCACCATGTCCATTTCTATAGCGTTAATCCTTTTACAGCAGTCTACTTGGGACAACATGTTGCCTTCTTCATAGGGTGCATTCACATTACCAAATAGTGAAAAGAGTAGTTCATATGTTCTCATATCTGGACGCAGTTTTAGCTCTTTCATTCTAGCAAAAACTCGGACAGCACGCTCTGGTTGATCCTACAAACCAATAATAGGAAACTGAAGCTCACAGTGACACACGTAAATTGGCAAAACAAAGTTCTTTAGGCTCAAGGAACTTAATAGACTACACAAACAGCAAAAGTAATCTAGGGTAAATAGCTTTCTATAAATAGAAGAAAAATAACTAACCAAGGAGTCATATGCAGCAAGAAGGTTATTAAAAGGATATGCATACGAGCATTCGGATATCTGATCCAGCAGATGTTCAGCTAAATCAACTTGAAAGGCTTTACTGCAATAGGCTGAAACAGTAGCAAGAGTTGAATCATATGGTTTCAGATTCTGCTGCTGCATTACTTTCAACTGCATAGAGGATTTGAAACATATAGAAAAATCTTTATAAATAAAGCTGAATTATTATGAAAGAGATGGCTTATACAGTATATAAAACTCTTACCAGTGTCATGCCATATTCATATCCTCCTGGAAATGCAACAGCTCTAATGAAACCATCATATGTGTGGCTTGATGGTAGCAACCCAAGATTTTGCATCTATTGCAGATTAAAAGAAAGTAAAAAATAGTTAAGTCAATATTTGTTAATGCTGCAACGGTCTCATACGACTCAAAGAGGTTTTATTCATAACTCTACAATGTTACACAGTGTGTAGCAAGTGGATACTGCTAGGAGATACCTGAAGCATTAGCTGCTTCGCTAGCTCAGAATTTTTAGATTGTCCACAAGCATGAATCACATCACTAAACGACCACCTGAGGAGCATAGTTGCAGGGATTTTGTTGTCACCATTCAGTATAGACACTTTAGAAGATTCAATTTCACTACTCTGTGCATCAGAAGAGATGGATTCCACAGTGTTAGTTCCATGAGCATCCACCTTTAGCGAAACCGTGTGATAATCTTCTCCAAAAGCAACTTGCTCTGATTCCGTTTCACAATTTGATGGTATAGGAATATCTAGTCTCGTGGACCGCAATTTTCCTCTATTGTATTTAACAAAGAGCTCTCCTCTTAAAGCTAAAGCCACCATGTGTTGCAATAGTTCATATGCCGATTTTATATCTCCTAACCTTGTAAAGGACCATATGAATTTTCTGAGAGAGAGTATATTCAGACTATAGTGGTCAACATAGTGTTTCCACATATCATTAACAGCTGATAGATTGCGTTGAAAAACTGCAAGCTGGATCAGATACCTCTATGTTAATGAACAAAACGAAGTCCTAAAGCGATATTAAACGCTCATGTTCTTAACTAACCTTGAGAAGTGCTGCGTATGTGATTTCATTCTTCCCAACTCTCCGTTGATCCATCAATTCCAAACATTTACTAGCGTGATATCCACTTCTCGTTTTTGCGCAAGCTCCAAGAAAATAGTTATAGACAGGTAAAACAGGAGAGATACTATCATCTTCTCCAATAGCATGAATAAACTCTGATGCCTTGACAAATAGGACCAGAGAAATATTGGCTACTATATTATGTAAGCAAACACTGGATATTTCATTGGAATATTTATACCTTTTCCAAGTGTCCTCCATTACAAAGGGCTTGGACTATGAACAGCAAAGATTTGCTGTCTAGATTGATTTCCTTCTTACACATTACACTATATGTCTCCATGCCAAACTACGCGAACAAATTACTGCCTTGAGGTCAGAGAGAACAAGAGTACAACTCTACAAGTAGTACTACGAAATCGGACACTGTGCAAACAAATTTAAACCAAAAGACAAGCCTAAGGGAGACTCTCATATATCTACTTACCACAGGATCTGGTGATCGCGCACAATACTTTAGAATATGATGAAAATCATCAGCACTAAGTGAATAATTCCCCTGTATTAAATTTAAAAGCAGAGCTGACGCTCTAGGTCTCTCTCCTGAACGAAGAGCATCAACAATCTGTACTTGTAAGATCTTCCTGGTTGATTCATCTTGGCATCGAATAAATTCATTACCTGCATATGAAAAACATGCATTTCTCATCTCTGAAGTTACAAAATCTCATCTTTAATAATCCAATTAAGTTTAGTAACACAAAAGGCTAAATCTGAGATACCTATCAATGTAGTGACACTACGAGAACAAGAACAACCAGCTCCATTATCAATTCCACTTAGTCCTCGTCTCTACAATAGTATTCAACAATGAATCAAGTTACAATTTTTTCAAATTTAATTGAAAAATAAAACACTTAGCATTTACAAATCTCAAAGCAAAACAAGGAACAAAATAACTAACACGAAATAAGGTTGGAGTTAACTTTGAAGAGTGCACGATGAATCGCAATGATGAAAGCCATCTTCATTGTACAAATAAGGAAGCAAGTCAATGAACATTTTGTTGAAGTAGTAAAAAGGTAACTCAAAACCAAATCGTCAAATGACTTACAGAGCTCTGTACATGGCTTTCACGCTTGATTGTTAGATCCCCAGAAATGGGTTTATAGCTATCAAAGCTCAACAGAACAAAAATTTAAGCTTTTTATATTCCGACAACAATAGAAACGAAAGCAATTAGATTTATATCAATCTGTTTACAAGAAAAGAGAAAACTTATTTCAACTGTGTATCAATACTCTGGTTCTTAGGAAGATGCACCACTCGGAGATGAGAATTGAGAAGCTTGCCGAACGACAAATAGTGGGCCGTATTCTTCATAGGCCCATTAACTATTATTTACCTTTCTTATTGGGCTTTCTCAATTTTCTATCCGATGTAATTTTCATAGGCCCAACGGTTCATTGGTCCATGTTTTATTTCAGTGTTGCCGACCACCAACCCACAAAGTGGTCTTAAAAAAACAAAAAGCCCACTAGAAAACCAAAATAAAACAAGTAGTAAATCCAACCCGGCCCAATATCTGAAGCTCAGTCTAATTTTCTTTTCCAGCTTTCTTTCAGCTTCAGCCTCACTGTGAGTTTCTTCGGATCTTTCTAAAACCAATTTGGTGAAGATGAATCGCTTCTGTGATTCGTAATCTACGTAAACCAATCCACTTCGCATGTTATAGTCACATCGAATTGATTGGCTCCAGCTAATCTCCATAAGCTAAGAAGAAACTTGTTAAAATTTCCCTGATATTGTTTTGACACAATATATTATATATGTTTCAAACATATACCAAATAGTCAATATGTCCGAGTGGTTAAGGAGACAGACTTGAAATCTGTTGGGCTTCGCCCGCGNNNNTTTGTCCTCAAAATCAACTCATGTGCTCTTTACTTAAACTTCCCAAAGATTACCAAACGCAAACATTTTTGAAACTTTTACCTCATAACAAATTCCAACCCAGAGAAATCTAAGAATTCATAACAGAATCAGATCCCCACAAAAAAAACAGAACACAGTTATGAAAACACATCAAAATGTAAATATTATTATTCAACTACTTAATCAGAAACGTAGTACTCTTACCTCTAGTTACAAAAGAATTGCATAAACCACTAACTACACAATATAGTTCTTTAATCGAAAATATATGATCATAGTTTCTCTTCTGCTTTTAGAGCTTCCTTAATTTCAATACTGTTATTACTCTCCTCGTTTTCCTGCATCTCTAGCAGTTTCTCTTGTTCCTCATCTTCCTCTTCCGGTTTAGTTTCTTGTGTTGCATTCGGTTTCTTGATTGTAGATTGCTGATACATGACTCCACCAAACATACATATCAATAGCCCCAAGGTTCCAACAAATGTTGAATGTTTATCCCACACTACCAAATTGATCACTACTGTTAACAGCTTGTTTACGATACCAAGAACAGTGAAACCAGTAGCAGAAATGGCACGGCGACATGAGAATCCGAAGAAAGATATAGCTAATCCGAATAAACAAGATAGACCCACAGGTAAAACAACTTGAAACGAGTACCAATCAGACTCAGCAGTGATTTCATGTTTTATCTTCTTTAACTCTCCCATGATAAGTAACTCAAGTGGAAACAAAAGTAAAGCCTCAAGGTTATTGTAAAGAACAAGACCCCATGTGTTCAAGCCTATTGTCATAACTACATGCTTGATGTAAACAAAGTCTATTGTCATACTCACTAGATACGCAAGTGCCCAGCTATACGCTGCGATTGTAAACTGATAATCAGTGAAAACATACAGCAAGCTTCCACCAAATATAGTAGCTAAAGATCCCCAAGTTTTAACAGATGGCCATGGCTGGTTCAAGAACAGTGTTTCTCCAATTGCAACAAAGATAGGAACAGCTGAGCGAAATACGATGAAAGTATCGACATTAGCGTGGAGGAGAAGCTCACTGTTAGTAAACAGAGACAAGTAAAATATCATAGCTGCTGGAAGAAACCGCCACATTGTAAGGAGATTAAGAGAATCATGTTCAATTAGCTTCATCTGAGAACAGAGTAAAACACCAGCAGCACTAGTGAAGTATTGCATAGCTGTTAATGCACCAGGATAAGGAAATTTCATAATTGCCCATTTGTTGATGATTGAGAGAAGTGAAGCTGAGAGACAATAACCAGCAGCTACACCATAAACTGAAGCTTGATGAAGCAAACCACTATACCAAGTCTCTTGTATTGGTTCTTGAACTTTCTGAGTTTCTATTGAACTTCCATTTTCCTCATCGTTCGTCATTTTGAGATTCCGATCTTATGGATCTGATGTCGGTGAGAATCTGAGGGTTTTCAGCTCTCACTTAGAGCTGATTCTGGGATTATGATAGCTCAGTAACTGCACTGGGATGCAGAAATTAGGGTTTCTGCATCATAACGATCAAATCGAGGGTAACAATGAGATTAACAAGTAATAATGATTAGATCTAACTACAAATTCAACGATGAGCAAATAGGCTTATCAATCTATTATGTAAGACGAAGATCGAAAAAGGTTACATACCTCTTGAGATTCCAGAGAGTGACGAATCGCGAAGAACAACAGAGGAAGAAGAAGCTCTTTAGCAATTCCAGAGAAGATATTATTAAGGGTTTTTATATAATATATACACGTGAATGAGAAGGTTACTTTACTTAGAACTAGAGTCATGTGCCACGCACGAGATCCGAAGCATCTACTGGTTATTTTAAAGTATACTTCTCCATGAATTCAGATTATAACATTTTTATGTGTTTATATATATTACTAGTGGATTTGCATTAAAAAGGAAGAAAATATAAAAGAAGTCAAGTACAATGACAAAACAATTATAATTGCCAAAAATGATAGTCATAGATTAATTATTGGTCAATTCTCAAAAATATCATCAAAATAATTTTAATTTTTATAAATATCATTAAAATTAATTTAAGATAAAATTACATTTAATAATTTAATTAAATTAAAAATTAAATTACATTTTCGAAAAATTATACAAAAAACCAAACAATAAATATTAAATTCAACCATTAAATAATCAATCCAAATAATAAAAAATTAAACTCAAGCACTAAATATTTAACCCTAACATTAAATTAAAAATAAAATTTTAATAAAAAATAATATTTATGTCTAATTAAAAATAATAATGTAATTTTGTCATA